>JAODPA010071780.1:0-30656 GCA_025585075.1 Nepenthes mirabilis
ATACTGTGCAATCTGAGTAAAATCAAAGGATATGGAGTTTTAAATTATGAATTTACCATAATGAATGATTGATGAATAATAAAATATTATTAAGTCTGATTACTCTTTTATTTTAATTAGACCGGACGGGAGCCAAACCGCTGGCCGACCTAGCTGGAAAGCCAACCTGGATCTAGACCGGCTCCAGCTCACACTCCACATCAGCAGATCATTATTATTAATTAACAGAAGCTATCACAGTACACAACTACCCCCGTCTTCTACCTATCTCATTAAGGCTGCACGGTTACTTGCTTCATCAACTATTCAGCCAATGAGAAACTCCAGGAGCTTGGTGCTTTCTTCTCTTTCTCTCTTTCTTTGTCTTCTCTGTTTCCAAAGAGAACAATAGCTTGCCATTTTATACTTTTGTCCCATGTTGTTTTGGCTGAGCTTGCTTCTTTTTTTCTGAGAAGTAAGGCAGGCTTCTAACAGTTCTAGATGGGGTTAAAGAAGCACTCACTCTTCTGGATGATGATCACTGATGCTTATTCCCATGGTAGAAGAAGTGCTTGAAAACAACGAATCTGATTCCATGGACGACTCTCCAAACTCCTCTTTGTACATCTCCTCTATCATAGGCTTCCACAGTCTCACTCGAGCATTTATAAACCAGTTCGATACCTATTCATGAACAATTTGAAAACCATTAAATTAATAACCAATCAGAACCGACGTTCTTTCCTGTTGGTAGAGAAAACTCGGCGATTACTTGATTTTTGGTGATCCCGGTTTGTGATGCCAGAACTAACTTTTCAGAGTCGTTTGGATAGCTGCAAGAAGCAGTAAGAAACATGCGTAATTAATCATTTTGCAGCGGCAAATCATAAGGAATGCGATATACTGTGCACTACACTATCAGTTCTTTTATAAGAACCATCCTTACTTCGAAGGAGTTGAATATTATTTCAGAAAAAAAAATTATGATTTATACTTTGTGCCAAAATTATTTATATAGTGTTCTAGGAAAAGATATGATCCAAAACTTACATAAAAAAATATGGAATGTAGTTAAAAGGGATCTCAACTGGTCTTGTAAAAGGCTTTTGATGAAGACCCAATTTACAATTATTTTTTTTTTCAAAAACTACTTTGATAAACAGAAGTAGAACTGACTCGCAGTGGCTGTTTAGTTACAGATTGATTGAGTGAATTGAAATGGAATTCTAAAACTAAAAAAAGATGAGATAATTACATAAAATTTGGAAGCGCTGAGTAGATATGTAGTTGGGCCAGAAGTCCCGAGGCTGACAGCATTGAAGAGCGTGCACAAATATCTACTTTAGCTTTTGAATGTCTTAAAATTTTTCAAAGTAGCATTTAATACAATGAAAAAATTGTAAGAGTTGGTAAAAATGTTACACAGTCAATTTGGTAACAAGTAAATAATGTTTTTGTTTCGCAGAGTAGGGTTTAAAAAACATGGGTGTGCTTACGGATGAAGGAAGTGCTCAAACAGCCAAGCACGCAGTATAGTGACGGAAGTTTCCGGCAGGCCTCTGATGGGTCGCCACGCCGGCCGATGTGGTTGGATTACTCCAAGCTGTTTGAGGGACGGCCTTCCATTATGTCTGGCCTCCCGATCGAACAAGCTTAGCTGTGATAATCCTGCTCCAAATTCTGGAGGTAGTTTCTTTCGGACCACCTTAATTTGAGATATAATGGCATCTCTAAGGCTGCAGAAATGTCTAGACATGGCTTGAAGAGCAAGAGCAGTGTAGGCCTTGGCTGCTCCTTTTCCTGCTATTGCTTCGAAGGACAAAACCAACTGCTCCATTCTGTGACAGTACTCCTCATACCTGCTCTCCACCTGTTAAACCAAGCAATGTCATTGCCCTTGAATTTGAGCAACACCCCCAATTAATTCCAAGAAATGGATCGTTATTATAATGAACACACAAAACCTTCCACCATGATTATCAGGGATGCATCTGTTTGGCAGAAATAGGAATGGAGGTATCAAAATTCCTGGTCTTAAGGTGTTTGATTCATGAATTCAGCGCAGTAGGACGATTAATTGGAGTGGAAAACCGATATATGAGAAATTTAGTTTGACACTGACTACATTTCCAAACATTTGTTCCAGCAAAAACAAATGCAGGATAAGACCCACCTGCTCTAACAAATTAATAAGCTTTGAAATCTTGATTTGGTGTTCATTTTTTTCAGCCGATAAGAATCCATTGCTGGACAGCTCTGCTCTCAGCTGAATACTGATGTCTCTGCTTCCTCTGCCACCAAGAAACAACTTCTTCGCCTGAGTCGTGTCAATATCCCCGCCTCCGACGTCGATGACTTCTTCGAGGAGGGATTGAGCCGCTTTCAGGTGTTTCGCGTTGCCAACGAAGTTTGGGAAGGGCTCTGTTGGGTATGGATTTGGGCAGGAGCTGTTGATAGAGAGAAGAGCGCAGCCCGGAAAGGAATAGGCGGCTGGAATCTGCCTGCCCTCTGGGTTACATGTTTCTTGGCAAGATACCAAGTGAGTTGGGCTTATGAGGTCAGGATTTAAGCCAGTTTGCCTGTACTGCAGAGGAGGGACGAGCCCTTGAGAGCCAAGGGACAGCAAGAGTCTGTTGGCCTCATTTGGAGCTCCAAGAAGATCCATGGCATGTCTGCGATGACCCATCTCGGACTCTTCCGGATTTCCATGGTCTTGAACAAGGTTGATTGATCTACATATTCTCTCCCCAAGAGATTGAACGGTGGGAAATACACCCAGGGATTCTGGGTAAGTGTTGCTTCCTCTTACATTAGATCCATAAGCGCTGTAGTGTTGATTCTCAAATTGATTTTGAACTGGGTCTGAGATGAGAAACTGGTGTAGATTACCTGGAGTTGGAATTGATGGATTTTCTTGGGAAACCATGGTCACCTAAAAAATGAAACTTAAAACTAAAAAGCCAAAGTAGTATTTAACAGCTGAGAATAGCTATAAATACCGACATGTCAACTTCAACAAGATTCTTGTGCAAAGAGCCAAATCAATATTGCAGAAATAAAGGGAAGGGAATGAGAAGCTTTATAATTTTTTTTCAAATCATATGTTGCAAAATCAAAGAGGAAATGGGTACTATACATGATGGATAGAAGAGTGTGTGACTTATGACAACGAAGGGTCCTTGATTGAAAGGGGACACGGAGAGATGGGGTTGGTGGGTCATTAAAAGAGGATCATCAAATGAAAAGCCCAGGTTGAGAACTAGTGAATAAACAAATAGGGTATGACAAGCCAATATGGCAAAGAAAACCCATTAATGGTAACTGAAAGAAACTCAGGTCACGTTCTAGGAGAAGTCATGAAAAAATGGATTTAAATGAAGGGCACTGTAACGAATCTACCACTAAGCCACCAGAGTAGTATCCAAACAAAACTAGGAGAGAACAAGACGAAGAAAAATGGGTGTCGAAAAATACAAGAGAAGAGACGCTCGAAAGGAAATTCTTGCTAAGTTTGATCTGATAAATAAGCTCAGCGTTGTTTGGCCCTGCTTCTGAAAAGGTTTTTTTTTTTTTTTTAAGAAGTACAGAAACTTTCTTTCAAGTGTCTCGAGAAGCATAAAACTCTTTATGAAAACCCCTGTTTGAATGGCATTGAGCTTTTAGAGCAGAGAAGAAGTTCGAATGGCGCCAAACAGGTGTTAAACAAACGAATTAGGAGCCGAGAGAGAAAAACGCGTGACTCGTTTAATAGAATAATGCAGTAATTTTTGTGGCTTAACACATCGATAAATAAGAATGCCATAGTTTTGAAATACTTTTGGTTTGATGACACATTATGAAGGATGAGAGTACATAAACAGAAGACCCTGTCTTTCTCTCACACACAGATGCATGCAATAAGCTGCAGAAAGCTATGGAAGCTAAGAAACATAGACCTGTAAAAGTCCTCCCAAGAAATCAACGGTAATTAACCAAGTGAAAAATGCAGATATGACAGGGTAAAGTTGGTCCCCATCTTCCTGTTGAGAAAACAACAAGCACAGGCATCAATCCTTCTGCATTCATGTCAGCAGTTTACACCTCGTTGGGAGACTCAAAACTCTCTCTCTCTCTCTCTCTCTCTCTCTCTCTCTCCTTGATCACGTTCTAATTTCCTCCAAAAAGGAAGAGCTAAAAAATATGTAAAATTGATGTCTGGTTACAGGGTTTTCCATATTCCGTTTTACTGGGAAATAGAAAGAGGAGGAGAAATAATGGGCAACCTATTAACTCTCTCAGTCTCAAGCTTGTCTGCTTGCTGAGTCTGCACCTGTGGTGATATCCAACTTTCTCTTGTCAGGTATTGTACTGTGATGAAACGGGCCATAATTCTCTAAGAACCTCTATCAATGTTCATACTAAGTGTGACAAATTGAAGCTCTTGCTGGGCTACGGTACTTGTCCGTCCAGATCATGTGCAAATGAGTAATGAGACGAATATAAATAATTATACAATATTTTAAAATAAAAGCGCACATAGAATCCAAATCGGCCGAAACTCTTAATTCGGCCTCATCTTGGCCGGCCAAGAATCTAGATTGGCCTGATCTAGATCAGTCAGTTATAGGAAGAAACCATTGACGTAAGAGATACCATTAGGAATCAAAATTACTTAAATCATAAAATTCAACGGAAGTATACAATTATCCATTAATTTATACAGCGGAATCGTTAAACAAAAGTCTTCAAAATGACCAAAAATACATCAATGTCGATTATATACTGTTACATGAATCCAGATCAGCTTTCCTGCTTTGCTAGTCCGTCCAACTCCACTCTTTCTCGTTCTGCATAATTCTTGCTCATCTGAGGGTAAGAAAATAACAATGAGTGAGCAGATTGCTCAGCAATAAATAAATAAATAAATGTGTATAAATATAGCTTCGAAACAAAATTAAAAGAAACGGAATTAGAGCATTTTGTATATTGAAGCATAAAATATGGACAAAAAACATTTTCTTGAGAATTGATTTCCAAAATGAATTTAAATACAAAATCAACTTTCCTTTAACGGATATATTTTAGGCCTACAATTACTCGGTTATCATATACCAATAACTGCTACATTTTAGGGATGCAACTACTTGGTCATCATATGTCAATAACGGTTACATTTTAGGCTTGCAGTTACTCGGTCATCATATATCAATAACGGTTATATTTTAGGCCTACAGCTATTCGGTCATCATATATCAATAACGGTTACATTTTAGGTCTACAGCTACTCGGCCATTTTTTATCAAAAATCCAATTTTCTTAAGTCTTCAGCTTCAAATGACCGAAATCTTTAAAAAGCAAACTTACTTTTATAAACTGCGAGCAAACATGCAAACGGAAGAGATAAGCAAACTGATATCTATTGACAGTAATTAAACATGTAAGATAACCTTTTCATGCACTGTGGCTTAAACTTTACCAGTTCTTGCTGTAATACCAAACTCAATAAACAGAAGAAATTCTAACAATTTTTAAGCATGAACCGTGGAACAACATTCCGCATATAAGACATAACACATGCACTAAACATAAAATTCCTTTATAAAACATGAGAAAACAAGTATGATGACATCCATTACATAAAAACATAGTGAAGAAAGGTATTAGAATAATAATACCCGAAGGATTCAAACAAGAATTAGCAATAGTCAAAGACGAAGTATAGAGTACACTTGCTTGATTTACGAATTTTCTAGCTCAAATCTGGCCTGAAATTCTTCCACTCCTTTTTCTCTTTTGTGCTTCTCTTAGATTTTTTCAACTACCTTTCCTAACCCCTAAATGCGATATTTAAAGACAACAGGACAGGTGAAAGTAGGTGGGGGTAAGTTACCTACTTGGTACTTCTTTTTCCATCTAATTTTCCTTTTTAGAACATTAATGGAGTAGGTGAAAGTAAGATACGGGCTTAAACTAATTCTGTTAAACGTTTCACTATCTCTCATTCTCACTCTCTGAATCCTTAGTCTCTTTATGAGTTTTTGGTCTTTTTCTAATTTTTCAAACAATCTCGATCTCTTTCTAATTTTCCAAACAACCTCAATTATTTCTGTTAATTTACAGACCGCAGTTTTATGGTCATTTTGATTATCTTTCTAATTCCAGTCAACTACTATAATTCCAATCAACTATTCTGATTTCGATCAACTCTATTAACCGACTTTTTCCTAATACGGGCAACCATCTTTCAAATGGTCAACCTTCTATTCTAGTCAACTATTCTAGCCAGTCAACCATTCAATCCGACCGGTCAACAATTCTTAGCTGGCCATCTTGCTACCTAGGTCAATTTTCCCATTAAGGTCGCGAGAGACTAAGTCCTAGAAACCTAATCCTTACAATTCCTCCCAACTTATAAAATTTCGTCCTCGAAATTTGATAAGACTATATATATATACCTTATGGAAATAATTGGAGGTACTTGCTCCAGATCTCTTCTTCACATACTCATGTAGCTTCCTCAGCGGAGTGATGTTTTTATAAAATTTTTACTAGAGAGATGGTCTTCGTGCGTAATATTTGATCTCTTTAGTCTGAAATCTGCACCAATTTCTTAATATAAGATAGGTTTTTACCAATAGTCAAAGGCTCAAAATTAAATACATGCGCTGGATCATAAACATATTTATGAAATATTGATACGTGAAACATATCATGAACATCGGCCAAGCTTGGAGGTAAGGCTAACCGGTAAGCTACTTCACCAAATTTCTCCAAAATTTCAAAGAGTCCTATAAAATTCGGTTTTAACTTTCCTTTTACCCCAAATTAGGATGGCTATACTTTCAGGAATACAAAATCATCGACTTCAAATTTCAGCGTTGATCTCCTTTCGTCTGCGTAGCTCTTCTACTTATTTTGAGCTACTTTTAAATTCTCATGAATCAACCTGATTTTTTTAGTTGTCTCCTTGATAATTTTTGGACCAACCCGTTTTTTCCTAATGAATAGGCAATCGGCATCTTCTCCCATATAGAGTTTCAAAGGGTACCATACCAATACTCGTTTGGTAACTGTTATTATAAGTAAACTTCGTCAGAGCCAAATGATAATCCCAGCTACCTTTCATCTCTAACACTGAGCCTCTTAACATGTCCTCTAATATTTGAATGGTGTGCTCCGATTGACCATCTGTTTGGAGATGACAAGTCATACTAAATTTCAATCCTATCCCTAATTCTCGATGTAAGCTTTTCTAAAATTTTAAGATAAATCTTGGATCTCGATTGGATACAATCATAGCTGGCACACCATGGAGACTAACAATCTCATTAATATACAGTCGAACCAATTGATCCTGAGAGTAGGTCGTTCGGATCGCCAAGAAATAGGCTAATTTGGTCAGCCAATCAATGATAACGCATATGGCATCATGGTTCTTCGGGGTTCTAGCCAAACCAAACACAAAACCCATTGCAATGTCCTCCCACTTCCAACTTGGGAAGAGCATCGGTTGCAGTAGTACATCCTGTTTTCTTTTCTTGGCTTGCAATTGCTAACAGATAAGGCATTTATTTACAAAAGTCACAATTTTCTTCTTCATATTTCTCCACCAGAACACTTTCCTTAAGTCCTAGTACATCTTATTAATTCCATGGTAAAGTGTATACCTGGTTCCGTGTGTCTCCCTCATAATCTCTTCCTTAAACTTCTTATTTTCAGGTACACATAACCGATCGCTAAATCTCAAGACTCCATTAGCCTGAATATTAAAATCAACTATGGAGTCCTTCTTTAAGTCTCCAGCAATCTCCATTAAGAAGGGGTCATTCACTTGCCCCTCTTTGATTCTCCACAACACCTCCGGTTGCACTTAAAGATAAGATAGCAGCATTCGGTTGCCTTTAACGTACCGTTGGATATTACAATGCTTCATATAATCCAACATCTCCATTTTCTTAATCTGCAGTCTTGGCACAAAGCTTAATCGGCGACTCAAAGATCAACCACCACATTGGCTTTTCCTGGTTGGTATTGGTTTCATAATCATAATCTTTCATAAATTCGATCCACCTCATTTTCCTCATGTTCAATTTCTTCTGCGAGAATAAATATTTTAAACTATTGTGATTAGAATATATAAAAATTTTCTCACCGTACAGATGTCTCCAGATTTTTAATTTAAATACCATGGTAGTTAGTTCTAAATCATCGGTTGAATAATTCCTTTCATAAATCTTCAATTGTCGAGATCCGTAAACAACCACCTTTCCATGTTGCATTAGGATACAACCTAGTCCGGTCTTAGAAGCGTCACAGTAAACTACCCATCCACCTGATCTATCCAGAATAATCAAAATCGGCGTAGAGGTTAACCGGTCTTTTAACTCCGAAAAACTTTGCTCACATTTCTCGATCCATTCAAATTTAACCTCCTTCTTTGTTAATTGGGTGAGCGGCATAGTAATTCAAAAAATCTTTTCCACAAATCTACAATAATATCCGGCCATGCCTAGAAAACTCCGGGCCTCAGTCACCGATTTCGGTTGGCTCCAATTCATACGGCTTCAATTTTCTTCAAATTGACCGAGATTCCATCCTTAGAAATAATATGGCCTAAGACTCACTTCATCCAACCAAAATTTACACTTATTCAGCTTCGCAAATAATTAATATTCTCGAAGGGTTTGGATCACGATTCTCAAATGCACCTCGTGCTCTTCATGACTCTTAAAATAAATAAGGATATTATCAATAAAGACTACTACAAATTTATCCAAATAAGGCTGAAAGACTCGATTCATTAAATCCATAAAAGTGATAGGAGCATTTGTTAACCCGAACGGCATTACTATAAACTCATAGTAGCCATATCTCGTCTGGAATGTCGTTTTCGCCACATCCTTCAGTTTAATCTGAAGCTGATGATATTCTGATTGAATGTCAATTTTTAAAAACACACAGGCTCCCCACAACTAGTCAAAGATGTCATCAATCCTTGGTAAGGGATATTTATTCTTAATTGTGATCTTATTTAACTCCCGATAATCCACACATAATCTCAAATTTTGATCTTTCCTCCTCACAAATAAGACAGGTGCCCCCTATGGGGATACACTCGGTCTAATGAAGCTCTTATCTAACAATTCCTTCAATTGTTACTTTAACTCCTTCAATTTAGCCGGCGCCATTTTGTAGGGTGTCTTTGATATTGGTGCCAATCATAGCACCAACTCAATTTCAAACTCTATCTCCTGGTATGGTGGTAACCCAAATAATTTTTTAGAAAATATATCCTCAAACTCACACACTATATGGATCTCCTTAGCTGACATTTCATTATCGTCAGTTACACTAGTATAAGCCAGATAGGCCTGACATCCGTTCCTCATTAAATGTCGGGCATGAGTAGCAAAAATGAAACAATATGCCTCTTTTTGCAGAACTCCTTGAATATAAAAAGGCCCACTTCCTAAAATAACAAAATTTACCCTATTCCGAAAATAATTAATGTTGGCATGATATTTTACAAACTAATCTATACCTAAAATTATATCAAAATCACACATATCCAACAAGACTAAGTTAGCTGGTAACTTAGATCCATTAACCTCAATAGTACACCTTGGGTATATAATGTCTGAAACCACAGATGATCCCATGGATGTTGAAACAATTAAAAAATAATCAAGAATTTTAAGGGATGATGCAAGATGATGTGCAAATTTAGACAAAATAAATGAATGGGTAAATCCCGAATCAAAAAACACATGACAGAAAACGCCACAAAAGGAGAGAATACCTTCCATCACATCTGTTGAGACTTCGGCCTCTTTTGTAGAGACTGCAAACACCTTGTCCGGGACAGTTAGTTTGGACACTGGGGCTCGATTCAAATGAGGGCAGTTCCTTATCATATGCCCTACCTATTCACAATTATAGCAAACTCTCAAAATCTTAAAACAAGACTTGCCCCCATGCAACTTTCCACAATGAGGACACGGGTTGGTTGACACCCTTGAGGTCGGCGCTGATTGGCTAGACTCCTTCCCTGACTCCGGTTGCTTTGCCTTCTTCGGAGGTCTCCCTGATCCTATACTGGAATCGGCTCTTGAGCTACTCTGGCTAGATATCATTTTCTTGAAAAACTCATCTTTCTTAAACTCCTTTTCGTAAATGAGAACTCTATTCAACACTTCTCCATAAGTTAACAACTTCAATGTCGATAAATGTTTCCTAATATTATTCCTCAAGCATTGTGAAACTTTTCTTGCCTTCCTTTCTTCCCCCTCTACCATAAACAGAGCAAAACGGGATAACTCCGTAAATTTAGCATCGTACTCAGCCACCGCATGATTGCCCTACCTTAATCGTGAAAACTCCTCATTTTATCCACAGAGACTGGTAGAAAAATATTTCTCCATAAAAACTATTTCAAACATAACCCAAATAATTTCATCCTTCAGTACCTCAAATACTCTCTCCTGTATTTCCTAATAATGATGTGCTTCTTGTTCAAACTTATGAGTAGCAAATAAAATTCTATCTTCCATTGGATATCAAATAACTGTGAATATCTTTTTAAGTCGCCGGATCCATGTATCTGCCTTTACTGGATCTGATGCCCCTAAAAATTTAAATACTGGTTCAGCCGTAAATCTCTCATACGCTGTTGGACCAGAATTCGTTGGGGCCGAATTTGGAGTAGGAATAGGAGTCATATAACGTTGCTAAAAGGAAAAAAAAAATGACCCAATTAAATCGTTTGTTAAAATGAATAATCATTAACCTTGCTAGATTATTTGCAATATTTTGAGATGATTTTCACTTTCACAAAAATATTGCAACTCTCTTAATCTAAAGTTGTGTTAAAATTAATCTAAAGTTTTGAGATGATCATTTGGGATATTTTAATCACAAGAGTATTGATACTTAGTGTTAAAATTTTATATTATCTTTTTACCATCATATATCGGCTTAAGATTTTTAAAGTAGTTCATTTTAAAATATTATTTTTGAATAGTATTAATGTAGCTAGAATATTAATTCAGCACAGCACAATATGGATATCAATGCAAAGGACATCACGGGTTTTGTTTTATTTTGTTTTTCTCTTTTTCGGTTTTTGATATAATAAAAACGTAAGAACAGGTCAATTAATATAGAATCGGTACGATGCTAGAATAATTAAGCAAGTGACTTGAAGTATTTTATTATTTTATAATATTATAAAAGGTTCCAAGAGGAACTATTGTTTTTAAAATATATGTAATATTTTTAGGTTATTGAATCATAAGATGGCTATATTATTTTTGGCATATATCGTACAAAATGTTGGGCTGATGGGATTGATTCTGGGCGAGTACTTGAGGGGTGAGCCTGTAAGGAGAGCTTTTGTAACGATTACCAGCTTTGTTCCTTTGGCCTTCCCAGCAGTCACCCTCCAATTCCACAGTTCTGCTGTCACTTGGGAAGCCCCGCTCGCTGCTCACTGATTAAAGTGCTGTCCGGCTCGTCTGAACATCTGCAGTAGAAATTTCTAAATAAAAAAAGGTAAATTTAAAAAATTAAATAATAATAAGCAATATTCCGTTTACCTTTTCCCTTCAGCTGAAGATGAGCCAGCAGCTGATAATTGATTAAGCATTTTGCTTGGCACACCCGGGGCCTGCCATTATATTTTGAGTTCTATTGTCTTTTTCAACATAGAATAGAAAATAAGGAAGAAAACATGCTACTAAAATAAGAATGGAATAAAATCTTTTATTTTACGCCGTGTAATCTCCTCCGAGCTTAAAATCGAGAGAATGGTCCGGGCAAACTGATCTCGGCCGAGACAAATTAAAGGTTCGGCAGATTTTAGCCGGTTGAAACACCAGAAACATTACTCCTCCCAGCACCATTAATTAGGAGGAGCATCAAAAGAAATGAGCATGCCCATGCTGATTTCTAAACCATCAATTCGGGGAAAATTCATGGTGGTTGGCAATAAATTCTCATCTGTGTTAGTAAGATGCTCATTGAATTGTCATGTTGAAGCATTTTATAATGAACGCCATTTAACAATCCTTGGGAAATCATTCATAATGTGGCATCTAGTATATTTATTTATATTAAAGAATTCACAAAAGAAAAAATAAATATATAAATAAATATCACGTCACCTCCCAATATCCTTTTGTAAACATTTCTCTTTTTAAGCCCTCATAATGGCGCTGATTAAACAAATCGGTCCCCTGGCTACGATTATTTAGTTTCAACACTAGCTTTCAGACTCAATAATCAATTTTTTTAGTAGACAATAATCCTAACTAAGGGATACAACTTACTATAATATCACACTTAGTATAAAAACAGATGTACGGATACTTAAATCAATACATACATTATTCCTCTTGGTGTTTAGCAGAAATCAACCGACATGATTAAGATAGGCAAATCAATCCTAAATAATGTAACCAAATGTGATGCGTTCCTAGTTCCCAGGTGTGGTACGAAATAGGGAGCCTACCAATCTTTCGTTGCAGGTCGGTTTAGATCGATTCTGGTCTCCATCGCTATTAACCTAGAACCTACACACCACAAATTACAAATAAGAGGTTAGAGAACAGTAGAAGGTTATCTAACCGCGAACATTCAGACGCTCAAGTTAGATATCTTCCGCAATAGATAAAGAAATACACGCTTAAAGATAAACATGACAATAGTGCAAAGATGTAGCAATAAGGGGAGTGTGAGTGGGATGTGTTTGGAGGACCAGGCTTCAGAAGTTGTACCGATATGGATGGCTCACTAATTTCATTGCGAAATGACGGTGGCTCGAGGGAAGAGAGTTGGTTTTTACTCCTTGAGAAGGAAGTGTGAATGATCGAATACTTGATCTCTGATCACTGTTTTTGCCTAAGATTGGGCTCTCTCTCTCCTCTTCACAAGTGAAGGCATTTATGGGCTCCCTCTAGGAAGCTTTTGGAGCTGAGACTCCTGACAAACCGACAAACGGTTTGTCGGGATTCATCGGCCATTGCACGTTGGTGGTAGCCAGTGGCGTCAATTGTCATCTTGTGGAGGTAAAGAGATCGTCATCGAGCCTAAACCACGCCTAGTCTGCTACCTGTGTAAAGATTGGCTGGGTGGCTATGAGGACAGCGCGCACTGTAACTTGTAGTGTTGACCTTTTCCCTCATTGGCCGGCATTTTCTGAGTTAGGTCCCACCGTCTGCAATCGTCCTAGCAGGTTGTTAAAGCGCGCTGATTGGTTGCTGATTTGGGGCATCATGTGGACCACATGCTAGGATCCTTTGGGCTTCATAGGAAGGTTTGGGCTTTATTGCTCGATCGGACTGGTGGCCCTTCAATTAAGCCTCACCGTTTTTTGCCTATACCCTCAATGGTACTGAAGGGTAGTAGTGGTTACTTCTTTGTCTTCTCTGATGCATGTGCCAAACTTTGGAATTGGGTTTTCTCATTCGATCATTGGTATCAGTACCCATTACTAGCCCCCATACCAGAAGGTCTAAAACTCGGCCTTTTGGGATGAATTCTAAAGGCAAGCTCTTGCTTGGACTTGCATGCTTACACTGAGTAATGACATTTTTTTCCTGAGGAATAACCATGATTGTCCAACGATATGCTCCCTTATTTAGGGATAGTTCTCCAACTATCTGAGGACATAGTTTTGTTCGAAGATATTACTTGAATCCAACAGAATGACTAAAATCTGTCCAAGGATATTCTTTGAATTTAACAACATGGCTAAAATATCTCCAAAGACATGACTTTAGTCCGTGGATATTCTTTGAATCTAGCAACATGATTAAAATATCTCTGAAGACATGACTTTAGTCCATTGATATTCTTTGAATCAAGCAACATGACTAAAATATCTCTCAGGACATGATTTTAGTCCGCGGATATTCTTTGAATCTGGGATGTTGGCATGTGCCATCAACTGAAGTATTAAATGCGATTGACGTCATCTCGAAAAGGTAACAACCATTATTATTCTTTGTTCAGTGAAAGGCCAACACATGCCCTAATCATGATGAGGTGCATCTTTTGAATTCAATCGACATCTCAAATCCTTTATTTGCTAGGATTTTATTCGATTACGTTGCCTTTCTCTTCAAGCATTTATACTTCCATTTTTGTCTCGTCTTCTTCTTCCTCAGGTTTCTCTACAATGGCTCCTGGGGTTAAGGACATTGCCTCTTCTTTTTCTCAAGAAATTATTGAGGTCATTCGCACCAAATATAAAATCCCAAGTTCGTATGCCTTCTTGGTACCCGGCGCTAATGATAGGTCTTGCTCACCTCCAGATGGGTTCGTCACCATGTATATAACCCATTTGAAAAGAGGTCTTCAATTTTCCATGGCTTTGAAGCTTTACCAAATAATGAAGGCTTTGGAAGTTTCAATTGCGCGGCTACAACCAAATACCGTGAGGTATTTAGTTTCCCTCTTTGTCTTTGAACGCTGCCATGGCAAAGTTTTTGATAGTGTGGCAATCAAAGTTATTTTGAGATTCACTCATGGGTAGAATTGGATTATAATCTCTCCTCGCCTTAAGTTTCTTGACATTAGTAGTGGTAATCCCGACTCCACCAAATGGTGGAAGAACAGATACTTTTTCCTTACTATTCCTCTTGAGTGGGGAGTTTCAAACGAATCGGGAAACGTAGTATCAAGTTTTTGCACTGATACTACAAAGCAAGAAAGAGAAGCGGTGAAAGATTTCATTGGTTTAGTTTTAACTAATCTCGATTCTTTTATTGAAAACAAAAAGAATCGATAGTTAAAAAGCGAGGCCTTTGAAAAGGCCAAGCGGAATCCTCAGCCTAAGGGCACGAAAATTTCCCATTCCTTAGTGGCCAAGAAGAAGAAAATAAAGAGAAAGGAGTGGCCACTGAGGATAGGAGAGCCGTCCAATAGAGAAAAGAAAAGCCGTCGAACGGAGACTTCCAAAAGGCTGGAAACTAGAGCTGAGACCTCTTCCGATAACGACGAAGCCATCATCAAACAATTGGTGAGAAAGAAAAGCTCTACTGAAATGGTCTCAGATCAAGGCGTTGAGGTTGTCGGTTCCTCAACAGGCAACAAGTCTACTGGTCATCCTTTTTTACCCAAGGGTGTAGACGTAGGGTCACTTGCTGTTGCTTCATCTCTTAGGGAGCCCTTGTCTAACCTTTCGACCACCTTTTCTAAAGAAGCCTCAGACAATGTTATTGAAAATCCGACCGAGGATATAGTTGAAGCGTCGTCCGAGCATGTTGAGGCAGAGGAAGAAATAAGGGCAACTGATGTGCCCAATTCTAAGTTCCCTTACCTTGCACTCCAAGTATATGAGGAGAGGGATATTTTATCTGAGACCATTCAGAAGGCCATGATCGAGAACATTTTGGGAATTTTAGCGGTTTCATTTGTGGATCAAGTAGAAATTGGGGCCCTGGATCATTTCAAAACAGCTAAGCCACCAGAGTCAGTTGTTGATGAAGTAACTCATGAGTTCAAGGTCATGGTTAATGTTCATGAGTCTGAGGAAATTGTTGAGGCTCATGAAGCCAAGGAAATGACTACAGTTGTGGATGTGGCTCAAACGTCGGGACGTTTGGAGTCCGATTTCCAAAGAGATGAAGGATTACCAAGGGACTCTCCCTTTTCGAAGGTACTTCTCTTTAGTGTATTTTCTAGTTAATTTACTTTAATCAATAGTCTACTAACTGGCTTTTTTCTTGTAACTACGTGAGTGGGTCGGCCGATTTACTCCAATTATTGATGAGGCCATCCAATTTTGCGTGGACTTGGAAACCTTTTAGTCTTTAGAAGATCATGCAATCGTCTCAAGCGTGAACTTATTGAGACAAAGAATAAGATTTCTTCACTTGATGAGTCATTAAAGATCCAGCAATAGTAGCATATTTCTCTTCGGAACAAATATCTTTATCTAGAGGACGAGTTTAGAACCTTAATAAGGGCCGAGGACATCAGATCTGCACTCGAGCAAAAGTATTGGGATGACATTGGACTTTGTCGACGCATAATTCGCTTAATAATTCCAAAGTTTCCTTTTTCTCTACTTCATCCAAGGAATGCCAGTGCCAAATGTAAATCAGATCTGATTGGCCGCCTAGAAGAGAATGAAACTCTAGATCCTTTCGAGTCAGGATTTTCTGAGACTTAATTTAATAATTTTTTTTAGATGTATATTCATTATATGAATAAAAGACATCTTTTTAATTCAATTTCTCTCTTTCTCTTTCTTTGGATTGCCCGCAGGCTAGGTTTTTTTTTGGACAAATCATAAGGGTGTTTTATCCCTTATGAGTGAGATATCTGAATCCAACGACCATGGTTGGCCGATGATGCTTCCTCTAAAGTCTTTGTGTTCATGCCATTTAAGCCCCCTAAGTTTTAAAACTCAACCTCTAATGGGTTGCTCGATACTCTTACCAAATTTTAGAGTTTGACTTCTAATGAATTGCTCGATCCTACCGAGTTTTGTTAGCTATTCTCGAACAGCTCTGGGAACAAGTAAAAAGGAAAACTTTCTTGACTTAGGGGCAATCTAGGTCACGTAACTTTATGAAATAACATGCAAATATTCAAATAAAATGTAAGACAAAGAATAACTAAAAAGAATTTATTTTATTAATTAAAACGTGATACAAACATTTCAAATGATATAATCAACCTTACCTGATTACTCATACATTTATTGATAATATTTTCTGAGGTGAGAAGTATTCTACATCCTAGAAACTGGTCTGCCTTCTTGGGTGCGTAATTTGTACACCCCATTTCGAAGGATGGCTAAGACTAGGAACGACTCTTTCTAATTTTGAGAAAGCTTGTTCCGGTCGATATTTTTTTTCCGTGACCTCAATACTTCACAGTACTAAATCTCCTACTGCAAATTAACGTGTTTTCACCTTCTTATTGTAATATCTAGCAATTCTCTACTAATACACCGCTATCCGTAATCTTGCCATGTCTCGAGCTTCCTCAAGTATGTCAAGGTTCTCAAACTTTTGTGAATTGTCACCTAGGTTGAAACTTTCAACCTAAAGACTAAACAGTCCAACCTCTACTAGAATAACTGTCTCAACTCCATAGCATAGGCTAAAGGGCGTCTCTTTGTCGATTCTCTTGGTATTGTTCTATATGACCATAAAACCGATGGAAGTTTATCTACCCATAAGCTCCCAACATGCTCTAACTTTGTCTTCAATTCGTGTAGTATCGTGTGGTTGGTAATTTTCACTTGTCCATTATTTTGTGGGTATGCAACTACATGTGGACTAACCTTATCTTTAGATTTGTACAATACTTGATAAACCGTTTACCAATAAATTGGATCCCATTATTAGTTACAATACATTTTGGAATACCAAACCTACACATGATACTTTGATAGACGAACTCTATGGCATTCTGTTCGGTTATTTGAGCTAATGGTATGGCCTCAATCCACTTTGTGAAGTAATTGATCCAGACAATGATGAACTTTTTCTACCCAAAAACTATTGGCAATGGTTCGAGGATGTCAAACCCGCATTGTGCAAATGGCCAAGGTGATTGCAAAGCTCGTAGCTTTGTGTGAGACTGGTGGATTAGGTTCCCATGGACTTGGCAATTTTTGCACTTCCGTATGAAATTCATGGCGTCGCACTTCATAGTTTGTCAATAATATCCTTACATCATCAGCTTGAAAGTAAAGTTTTTGCCCCCAATGTGGGATTTATAAATACCGAGGTGTACTTCTTCGAGAGTATCATCAGTCTCTTCTGAAATTAGGCACTGTAAGTATGGAGTAGAAAACTCATGGCGGTATAGCTAGCCGTCCATGATTGTATACCAACTTGCCATCTTTTTTACCTTCATGGCCTCATTTATGTCTTCGGGCAATCTTTTATCGGACAGATTCTTTAAATAGAGAGTCATTTAATTTTTCACATTAGCTATCTACATAACTTCTGATTCAAGATCTTCTATACTGAGATTTTTGATAATCTCATGCATTCCTCGAGTATACTGCTCAGGGTCTCCAGACGCTGCTGCCTTTGCCAACAAGTCAACTTTGCTGTTTTCTTCTATTGGAATATAGACTATTTTCACCTTCTCAAAGGCCAAAGTCAAACTTTGGACCTTTGAGAGGTACTTGGAAAGTTGTGGATGGTTCACTTTAAAATTTTCCTAAACTTGGTTAACAACTAATTTTGAGTCGCTGTAGACAGCTAGGTTATTGGCCAAGCATTTTTTTGCTAACCGTAATTAAGGTCGATATTTTAACAATAAGCTTCGCTAAGACTTGACTTTTTAAAGCAGGCATCTGACGAAATTTTATATCAAACTCATCCAATTCAATGGTCTCCTTAACTAGTCATCCTGACATATCTGACTTCTATAATATTACTCTTAAAGGTTGGTCTATCAAGATAATAATTTTATACGCTTGAAAATATGGCCTTAGTTTTTTAGCGAAATATACAAGCGCTAAAGCTATCCTCTCTGCATGAGTGTATCTAATTTTTGTATCAGTCAAAATCTTGTTAACATAGTACACAGGTCCTTGCTGACATAGTACACAAGTCGTTGCTTACCGCATTGATGACAAATCAAGACCGAGTTCAAAACTTTGTCGAACACACCCAGATACAAATACAACTCCTCTCCTTCTTGAGGGGAAGTCAGAAGAGGAGGGTTTGAAAGATACTCCTTAAGGTCTCTGAAGGCTACTTCACAATCAATCGTCCATTCGAAACTGTTAATCTTAATTCCCCTCAGAGCCTTAAAAAATGGTAAATATTTCTCGATTGATTTTGATAAGAACCAAGAAAGCACCGTTATTCTTTCAGTCAACTTCTGGACCTCTTTCACTATTTGAGATAAATTTATGTCAAGGATGGCCTTGATCTTCTCAGGATTTGCTTCGATCTCTCGGTGTGAAATGATATAGCTCAAGAATTTTTCAGATGCCACTCCAAACGTACATTTTGTCGGACTGAGCTTCATCTGATATTACCTTAGGATGTTGAACTTCTTTTCAAGGTCTTGATATAGTGGTCAATCACTCCACTCTTGATGAGCATATTATCCACATAGACCTTCACATTCTATCCGATTTGAGCCTCAACATCTTGTTGAAGAGCCATTGGTAAGTAGCACCAGTATTCTTTAATTCGAAAGGTATAACTTTATAACAGTATGTCCCTTAGTCTGTCATGAAAAATGTGTGCTTCCCGTCCTTTAGGCTTATCCAAATTTAATTATAACCCAAGTATGCGTTCATGAAACCTAAAAGCTCATGACCCCACGTTGAATACACAAGCAAATCAATCTTCGGAAGTGATAAGCTGTCTTTCGGACACACCTTGTTGACATCCGTAAAATCAACACACATACTCCACTTTCCATTACTCTTCTTAACAATGACCACATTTAACAGCCAGTCTGAATATTGAACTTTTCTGATGAACCCAGTATCCAAAAGTTTCTTTTTCTCCTCTCAAATGGCAATCAGTTTCTCAACCGAATAGTTTCGTCTTTTTTGTCAAACGGGCTTGTGACTGATATCTAGGACTAATTTATGGACCATTACTCCAATTAATATCCTAGGCATATTACTTGGTGTCTAAGAAAAAACGTCTGAATTTTATCGGAGGAAAATGATAAGCCGTTCTCAAAAAGTTTTTCGTAATAAACTTCCTATCTGAACATATTTTTTATGATCATTGAGATCTAGAGGGATTCAGTCGGTCGACTCTCCAGACTGAGCTTGCTGTAATATTGTCTCATCACGAAAGTCAAGGTCTTCGACAAGTTAAGGAAGAGGTGTCTGAGTAATTTAAAACAAATAACATGTCCGTTCAACCACTTGATCTCCGAGGACTTCTTTAATTCCAAACGGCATTAGAAATTTCATCTTTAAATTGAAAATGAAAGTTACAACTCCAAAAGCAATCAAAAAAGAACATCCGATGATTGTATTATAAACCGATGGAAGGTCTACTACCAAGGAAGAAAGAGTCTTGGATACAATCATTGGATAAGTCCCCAAAGTGACTTCAAGCTGTACAACTTCCTAAACTGATACTGATTCATTATCCAGTCCATAAAGAGGTCCTTCAATTGCCTTCATTTGATTTTTTTTGTCCTAATTTAAAGTAGGTATCAAGATCAAGTAAATTGCGTGAATATCTATTTTCAACAAACACTCATTTTTACTGATAATCTAAAGTACCATCAGAAACGAGTGCTGATACAACCAATGGGCCAGAATGGGAAAAAATTACATGTGCCATATTCTCGACACAAAAACTAATAACTTCTTCCCTGTTCACTATCCTTAGCTTCTTGTTGGCAGCGGCTATCTTAGAACTTTTTCAATGTTGCTCTTGGTCAATAGTGTTCATATCATACTCACTATTCCAGCTACCACTCTGTTTCTTGGCTAATTGGCTTCACCATCATTTACTCCTCCAGAAATATGTCTAGGTCTTTGCAAGAAATGGTTGAGGTGGCCTCTTTTGATCAGCTATTCTCCTTTTGCAACTCCTGCAGTCATTAGTACTGTGCCTTTCGCACTGATGGTAGTGATAATATTTTGATTGGTCACCACCATCAGGGTTCTTCAAGGCTTTTGGCTACTTGAAAACCTGTTTATCCCGAATCTGTATTAGAATATTGATATGTGAGTCATTCAAAGGAATTAAATTCAAAGGCCTGAACTCTCTTTGAACAACTTGCTCAAACTTCTATAGCTTTATTGGTCATCGGGGACTCTGACGGTTTTCATTTTTCCTCTTTCCTTCCACTGCCCTCGGGTGGTAATTCTCTTCACACTTAGGTTTCTTGACTTCATTAGCTTCTTCACCGCCATGTACCCCCGAGCAATGATATCAACCTCCTTGAAGAATTGAGGCTCCTTATGCACGAGATACTTAAAGAAGCTACCTGCCTTCAAAGCCAATAAAAATGCAGTAAGTTTAACTCCATTCGTAAGTTGTGGAATCTGTATAGTTTATGTAATAAACTGCTTTAAAAAACTTTTTAAATTCTCCCTGGATCCTTGCTTCATACGAGCAAGGTGCCACGGTTGCTTCTCTATTCTCTGACTGGAAGCAAATTGGGAGAGAAAGTTTTCTATCAACTTGCCAAATGATCAAATTAAATACATTGGTAGTCCATAAAACCAGATCCTCGCATCACCCTTTAGTATCAAGGAAAAACACTGACACATCATCATTTCATCTAAGCATTGAAGGCTTAGCTGTGTCCAAAAGTAATTCAAATGATCCATTGGATCAATACTTCCATCATAGACATCAAGATGTGGCATCTTAAACTTGTAGAAAATTGGCCTAGTCCTGATCTCCATAGTAAATGGTGATCTGCATAAGTCTACAGTTCCTCCTCCAGCATCATCTCCAAAAACACGCTACCAAATCTTTTTAAATTTCTCATCCATTTAGAAAGGAGCCGTCATCCTCTTTTCGTTGAGATAATCTTTCAACTTGTAAAGGTTCCGCTCAGTCTAAAAAGCTAGACAGCTTCGACCATTTAGAGGGAAGTCACTGTGAGAAGGCCCTACTTGACACGTGGGTTCCCGTGAATATCGTGAATTTTGCCTCTCTAGGCTATCCTCTTGAACTCTGAAACTTAAGGGATCTTCAAGTCGCGATAAAACTTTGTTGCTCGAGGCAACCCGAATCTCATAAATATCATGTCACCTCCCGATATCCTTTTGTAAACATTTCTCTTTTTAAGGCCTCATAATGGCAGTGATTAAACAAATCAGTTCCTTGTCTACAATTATTTAGTTTCAACACTTGCTTTCAGACTCAATAATCAATTTTTTTAATAGACAATAATCCTTACTAAGATATACAACTTACTATAATATCACACTTAGTATAAAACAGATGTACGGATACTTAAATCCATACATACATTATTCCTCTTGGTGTTTAGCAGAAATCAATCGACATGATTAAGATAGGCAAATCAATCCGAAATAACGTAATCAAATGTGATGCGTTCCTAATTCTCGAGTATGATACGAATTAGGAAGCCTACCAATCTTTCGCTCCGGGTCGGTTTGGATCTGGTCTGATCTCCGTCGCTATTAACCTGAAATCTACACACTACAAACTATAAAGAGGAAGTCAGAGGGCGGTGGGAGGTTATCCCACCGTGAACACTTCGACGCTTAAGTCAGATATCTTTCGCAACAGACAGAGGAATGCACGCTTAAAGGTAAACGTGTCAGGAGTGCAAAAATGTAGGGATGATGGGAGTGAATGAAACGTGTTTGGATGACCAAGCTCTGGGAGTTACACCGCTATTGGTGGCTCACTAACTCCGTCACGGAATAACGGTGGCTTGAGGGAAGAGAGCTGATTCTTGCTCCTTGAGAAGGAAAGGTGAAGGATTGAATACTTGATCTCTAATCACAATTTTTGCTTTGGGAGAAGGTATTTGTGGGCTCCCTTTAGGAGGCCTTTGGAGCCAGAACTCATGATAAGCGGTTTGTCGGGGTTCATCAGCCACTGCATGCTGGTGGTGGCCAACGGCGTCAACTGTCATCTTGCAGAGGCAAAGGAACCGTCGTCGAGCATGAACCATGCCTGGTCTGCTACCTCCGCAAGTATTGGCTAGGTGGCTGTGAGGATAGCGTGCACTGTGGCTTGCAGCATTGATCTTTTCCCTCATTGGTTGGCATTTTCTGAGCTGGCTCCCGCCGCCCGCAATCACCCTAGCAGGTTGTGAAGGCGCGTTGATTGGTTACTGACCTAGGACATCATGTGGGCCGCACGCTGAGATCCATTGGGCTTCATCAGGAGGTTTGGGTCATACTGTTCGATCGGGCCCATGCCCCTTTGATTGGGCCTCGTCATTCTTGGCCCATACCCTCAATGGTGCTAAAGGGTAGCAATTGTTGCTTCTTTGGCTTCTCTGATACATAGGCCAAACTTTAAAATTGGACTTTCGCATTAGGTCATTGGCATCAGCACCCATCAAAATGGTCACCTTCTAGAGCACCCATCAAAATGGTCACCTTCTAGTGCTATAAGCTACAAGGTATATGTCGTCTTCTTTTTTTATATTCCCACAAAAAGTTACATAATGAACTTAAGCATTTTAATGGATTATATGTTTTCAATATTCCCACAAAAAGTTCATATGTTTTCAATATTCCCACAAAAAGTTCATATGTTTTCAATATTTCAATGGATTATTTTCAGTGAGTATCTGAAATTTTGATTGTTTATAATGGTTTAAAACACAGAACTAGAAATTAAGCAGCGAGGGAGATGGAAAGTTGGCTTTCAGAGGAGCACGAACGCCTGTGCTTGCAGACGACAAAGTTAGACCCTGTAATTAGTGTCATGTCACAGGTGCACAACGGAGGAGTGCTTCAATCCAAGTTCGTAACAGAGTAGAAGCGTTTTCCGTGCAGGCCTCTTCAGCTTTCTGCTTATATTACTGTACTTAGTCCGTCACCCGCGCAACAAACAAATCACTCGACTTGGTGGATGCCTGCCTGCTAGCTTAACGGGTAAAAGTACATTCAATCGTGTTGGCATCATTCAGTCAAAGAAGCCCTGGAAAAGCCTGATGGGAAGACCACTGTGCAGTAGTCCAGCAAAATAATCCAAATTTTTGCCTCATATTTATTCAACTGGATTGGTACATCAATATCACACAGCATGGCAACTGTGCACGTTACTTGACCGGAAAATCACACGAAAATACATGAATCTTTTCATATTTTACAACTATGATAACCATCGAGCAACTATCTTTTATGTTACACGAGGATTCCTTTGTACAAACACCCCAAATTTGTACAACTCGGACCCTCTATCAACGCGCATACTGCATGAAGCTGTGTCTTCTGTAAGCCATTTCTCAACTCCCCAGAATAGTAAAAACAGATACAGTTGTGCTATTCCTACATTTAGTATCATGTCACTGTACTTCCTCAATGACACCAGATTTGTTCGATGAAGATAACAGGGGGATGTGACAACTGTTTCAGGAAACAAAATCATTTAAAAGGTGCGAGTTGCCAAACCTATGCTGCTGGTTTACCGGATCCAGGTAGGGATATTCCGAAGTGCCAGCGCCCACAGTGGAGGCCTCCATGGTGCCATTGTGCAAGCCTAATGCAAGGGACACCGGGTTGTCGATGGTGAAGCTGGCCAGCTCTGGCACTGGGTATGCACCTGTTGCAAACATAAGGCTTCCCTCACCATTCTGGTCGGGAGGGATACTTCCGTACTTCTCGCCATTGGGCAGTCTGATGAACCCATAATTCTTAGCAGCGTCTCCATGAGCACTGATTTGCGGTTCTCCTCTTTCTTTGGACCCATTCATTTCCCGGTTGCAGCTAGCATCAGTCCTCGAATCATGGTGCTGCACAGATTGCTGATCATCAGCAGTCATGGAGGTCTCACTTTCCAGCAACTCTTCCCTCTGATCCTCAGACGGCCAGGATTTTTCTCCCGCTGCTTTGTGTGCATTTTCTGGTGAAGACGTGGAGTTCATATATGCATCGCCAAACTCTTCTTTATACATCTCCTCAACCATTGGCTTCCAAAGGCGCACTCGTGCATTTATAAACCAGTTCGCCACCTGAAAGAAACATATGGTTAATTCACATGCCGGTTGGCTCAAACACCAACCAACATTGGACTGCACTTAGATTGCCAACTCATTTGTGGAATTGCAGCCGCATCCAAATCCATTTCCCTATGATTAAATCTAGTGGTAGCACATTAGATTAGTCAGCCTGCCACTTCATCCTTTCATCACACAGCACTTAGGTCACTAGCTCCCAGGACAATTGCAGCACAATCTAATAATAATCATCAACTGCCAGATGGAGAAGGGCAACTTGAGCCCCACTTACCCTCAATGGGAAAGGCATTCTCCAATTTTGACTCTATTAAGTTGCTATCCAAACAGTAGATATGATATGAATATAAATATTTTGGCTCTCAGTTTTCACGTAACACTTGGATGTGGGTATAACAATTGGATCTTCAAATCAATGGACAAAATCTATAATATAACAGAAAATAGCACACCTAGATACTTTACAAATATCCACCATTCTTACCCACATCCACCAAATTTTCAGTTCATTATTGGTTGTTCTACAGAGATACTGAACTCTAATATATTATTGGCATGGGTATGCTAAGCTAAGCGTTATCTGCACTCTTAGCCCTTGGGTGCTTGATTTCAGGTGGAACTGATTTGTACAAGAGGTCTGGTAAGGCTAATTGCTGATCATTAGTCAACAAAATGAAGTTATTTCTCTGTTCACAAAAGAAAAAGTTCCAGCTACAGCATTTTTGCAGTCCATCAATGTGATTGCGAATTTGCTGCGATCTTAATCCAACACTGCAAACAACGCATTTTTTTTTTTTTTTTTTGGTTTTGCCATCATTATTTAGTCTTCAATTGTGTTAATGCCGTTTTAAATTCAAATGAGTAGTAGGTTCAACATAAATCATGGGAAAGGCATTGCATTGTTCTGTCTCCAGCTGTTACCTCAGGTGGAACAGATTAGTAGGAGTCCTTAAGAGCAACGTTGAAGATAATTGCTCATTAGTAGTTAATAGAAAATGCTATTTTTGTGTTCATAATAGCGAAAATTCCAGGAGAAAAGATATGGCCTTAACTGTGTTGCCACAGTGAAATTAAGTTTCATTCTAATTTAATAATGGATTCAAATTGCACTTTTAAGGATGTTGAGACAAATAAAAGAAAAATAAGTTACTGCAAAAGGAATTGAATCAATGTCAAGCATTATGGCCTTGTCTTTTGCATTACCTGGCTTTTAGTCAACCCTGTCTGCCTTGCCAGCATTATCTTCTCCGAATCATTTGGGTACCTGTTGAACACCAAAACAAAAGCAAAAGTCAAAAGCGCCTAGATTTTCTGTTAAACACAGAATACATGACTCCTGAGGCCATAGAAAGTGTTGCAGAAACATACGGATTCAGGAAGTGCTCAAACAGCCAAGCACGAAGAACTGAAACAGCAGTTTCGGGCAGTCCCCTCTGTGGCCTCCAACTATGACGCATCATGCCAAACTGAAGAACCCTCTGCTGTCTGAGCTGCTGATCAACATAGCGAAGACGAGGTATTGCTCCCCCTTGACCATTAATTGAGGGGTCTTGGTCCCCAAGGCTTCTCCTGGTTACCTGAATCTGACATATAATGCCATCACGTAGACAACGAAAATGCCGGGAAATTGTTTTTAGGGCCAGTCCAATGTAAGGTTTAGCAGCACCACATCCAGCTACCATGTCAAAGGACGATACCAGGATTTGCATCTGATGATAATATTGTTTGTAACTTATATCCACCTACAAGAAGTGCATGGCCGTAGATAGTACGTTAAGATTTAATACAGCTTAAGCATACCCAAAAAAAGAAGAGAAGAAAAAACAGGGTAACAAAAGATGTTAGAAAACAAAAACATCTCAAATGAAAGAACCAACAGGATTGAGAAGAAAATATAGAGCTTTATGGAGGGCTAACAAGAAACTGAAACTAATATTTTCCTTTGCAAGTAAAACTACTCATAGAAGAGAATTGCGTCTGGACTACCAAAAATAAGAAGGTTCACGAAGGGGACAAAACAGATAGACAAAAATATATCTTCCCTACAGCAGATGACGAATTCAACAACCTCATTGCATGGCAATAGAGCAGCTTTGGCAGGACGCAATCACCCATTCCCATCCATTGAATGGGTCACAAAATGTTAACCAAAATCCATGTAATCGCATTGAAAGATTAATATGACTTCTACTATGAATGTACAAATTTCAAGCAAAAAAACAAAGTTTAATAGCATAGTGATGCTTGATAAAGAAACCAATTCGACAAAATCAGGAGCTAACTAGATAGAGGCTTGAAAATCTGATGGTTTCAAACTCACCAATTGATCACATATTAGATTTCTGTTTAAAAACAAGGTTTCTGTTTTTCCTTTCAAATTGCATAATAACAGTAAGGAACACAGGGCAACTGTTTGGGCACTGGCATGGAGGGAAGGGGATTAAGTACTCGATAACATCCCATTGAGTCTGAATGTCTAAATGCAAACCTGCCCATCTTTTCAAAACCAAATCAACTGGTTGAGGAAACCTCTCATCCAAACTAAACACAGACCAACCAACCAAACTAAGAATTTTACCACTAATTGGGGTAGGCTACATGGACGGTTTTGCCTTCATTCCACTTTATTATAGATTGTATCCAACTAAGTCCATCCAGCTAACTTAATAGAGGCAGGTTAGTGCAGTATTCAGATAAATTTATATCACCTCCTACATCATTAAACACCCCTCAACAGCAGTACTCATTTGTGACAGATAATAAAAATTGGAGCAACAGCCAGTAGTTGAAAGGCACAAATATTCCTAATCATATTCTGGAACCTCAGAGCCTTTTGCTTCTGTCATTATACCAAAGTGAAGATAGCTTTACCGAACAGTTTCAGATTGAGGTTATAGCCCTCTACTGGTTTATAGACTATGCAACAGCATCAGAAATACTACCAGATACATCAGAAGAATAATGAAAGTGTAAAGAAGAAGCCACACACACAGGACATAAGATACTACAACTTCCAGTAATTTGATTGTTAGATGGGCAACATCTAGATATATAAAAGTGGCAAAAAAGCCAAAGCCAACCAAAATTGATGTTTCCCTTCACCGTGGTTGATGGATATCCAAAATAATAATATGACCCAGAGGTTAGAGCCCTCATCATTAGCGACTCATCTATAGCTTGTCAACTTGACTAATAACTAGTACTAATCAAGGGAGAAAAAAAAACAAAACAAAACAAAAATTCTCATAACTATATGATTTTACCAAGTTGGTAATTAATTAACACATTACACAATTCAGGAACAAAAACATAACGAAACCCAAATAAAAAGGATATTTGATAAGAATGCATATGGCATGAAGCACACACTGGACAGGCACACCTCATCCAACATGGAAAGAAGCTTATCCAGCTTGTTCTGCAAATCATGACGCTCTGCAGCTGAAAGCTCATGAGAAGAGCCAGTAGCTGACACATGGCCCCCAGATGCAGGAATAGGTTTCCCTTTATATTCTTGAAAGGCTTCCTCTACCTTATTCATGCTTTGCTCATTTCCAGATTCAGGTTGCTTAAGCGCATCCCGGATATTGACCACTTCATCGAGCAATTGCTGGGTTGCCTTGAGATAATTGGATTTCAAGATTGTATTAGCAATGCCAGCCTGCTCATAACCGTATGGATTACAATTGACACCATCGGGATCTGCTGATTCTTGGAGATTGGTAAGAGCCCTAAAGCGGATGGAATTGCCGCCGCCTCCTTGTATATCATATGGCACATATTCAGAATTCCTCAAATCCTTGCTTTGAGATGACTCGTCAATTTTAAATGTTACTGGCCTGCAGCCATTCTCTGCTGGTAAGGGAAGATGAGAACTCAACATGGAAGAGAGGCCCGCGTTAGGATAGGGGTACCGAAATGGGGTTGTCGGCACGGCAATTGGAATCTGGGTGCTAAGGCTGAGTGACAAGCCTTGGGAATTCTGTTCACCATCCACCATCCTCAGTTGACTCCTTGAATTTAATTGGAGCTCCCCAGGGACATAGGTTGCAGCTGTATCACTTGTTGCTGTGTTTAACTCCCTGTTGATGGTTTGCATACCCATTGGGTCACCACCAGTTGGCGGAATGAACATCACCTCATTTCTGCTTGCTATCGATCGAAATTCATCGCAGTTACGGGCAGGCATAGAAGTCACAGATGATATATCCGGGATGGACCCAGCAGAAGACGCTGGGTTAAGATAGATCATCATGTTGCCATCAAGGAGAGGTAGTTCAGCATATGATGCAAACTTACTATCCCGAATATAGGTTGCTGACAAGACATCGATTTCCGCGCTTGAACTAGGGTAATAAGTTGCCATTTTGGTCTTTATCGATCACAAAAATGCTAGATTCGACTGGCAGTAAAGTATGGAGAGAAGTTCACCAGCGATCTTCATAGCATATCGTTTGATCACACCAGGCATCAGCAACACACAAGAAAGGATAACCTGTTAGTCCAATCTGACAGCAGCTGATAGAAGATGTTTCCGATTTATTCTCAAAAAACTTATTTTTTATGATAAAGTATCCATAGGCCGTAACAAGAACAACACGTAGCACCCTTGTGCAGTAATAGCAAACAGGTGAACAGAGAATCATCAAACTAAAGCGTCCAGGCCTTCAGGGTATCTTTTAATATTAATGAAAAATTTTCCATCAACGCTCCAACCAACCACCTAAACCAATTAGCTATTAACATGGTTTAAAAGAATGAAATCCATTAATACAAAGAATAAATAGGTTAGCAATAAACGAAATGCAAAAACCCTTACGCTAATTTATTAGGAATCCTAAGCATCATTAACTAGCCCATAACCAGATGAATCACATGATGGAACCTCATAATTTTTGTTATCTAGTGTTACTCTGATCAATTTAATTGTCATGATGGAGTTCAAGCAAGTCAAACCCAGATCAGAAAACACTGTCCAGTACAAAACCCATTAATGAACAGGACATGTACAATCATAACACACGAGGAAGATAACAAAAAGAAAAGGAAAAAATGAGAAGACCGGAGAATAGAAATAAGTACCTCTAAAAACTTCCAAGAATAGGGCGTGCTTCAATTGGGGAGCAGAGAGACCTGAGTATGAGAACAAATCCTCCCCACCGAAGAGACAAACTGATCCCAAGAGATCTCCATAACCTCACAAACCTTTTTCAACAAAAAAAAAAATGGCACCGTTGAATAGATTAATAATACTTATTCAACACAACAATGAATTTAAAATACAACCAGAGAAAGAGAACAGTTAATCACAACCTCCTGCTCCTGCATATTAAAATTAAAATCTAATGATTTCATCTCACTGTCAATCATTCCCCAACTTTCCTTTCGCACGTGGGGACATAAACAAAGGAACCTTATGGGTAATGGGGGAACAGAAACTGGGTAGAATGTCAGGAAAATTGTGTCAAACCAAATGGTTGTTGCTTTGATGCTGTTGTGGTTTGCTTGGGGGATGTTTAAGAAGCTAACAACCAGTTGGTGCACCTAAACACAGTCTTGAACCACATACAACGCATACCCAACTAGTATGGAATTAACTTTCTCATCTCATCTCCCTCTTTCTCTCTCTCTCTCTATCTCTCCGAGAGAAAGATGCAGCTTTGGCGATAAGAGAGAAAATAATGGAGGGTAGCTTGCGATAGCTGTATTCGTAGGAGTAGGTGAAACGAACAACGCCACACGTCTGAGCTTTTTCAAAGGATTCCTCAGTATATACGCCACAATCAAAATAGTGAAATACTAACTGTTTGTCTTTCCTTGTCCCATCTCTACTTCTTCATTTACGTAGTTCATCTCCCATTTTCTAGTTTATTTAACAATTGATGATATATTACGCAGTGGGGCTCCATTATTTTTCTGTTGTTGGATCAAAAATTAAAGATTAAGATAAAGAATTATTCAAAAATATAAAGTAAGATTTTTTTTTCAAAATTGTTTCACAACATTATCATTTCAATAATTTAACAATTAAAAAAATAAAAAAACTTTTTATATATTTGTCTAAT
>JAODPA010071791.1:0-30655 GCA_025585075.1 Nepenthes mirabilis
TGGGTAGTTTTGGTAAAAAGATGCTGGGCATCAGAGTGGGCCTTCATTTGGACCAAGTGGGCTGTCCAAAGGCCCATCTATTAATTATCCATTGGAGAAACAGCGACCGAAAGCCGTCATCAAAATTCAAATCTAGGTCGTTCTCCACTGTCGTCTTCCCACACCTCTCTCTCCCTCCCTCCCTCTCTCTCCCAGTATGGCAAGCACACTTCAATGTGATCTATTCTCTTCAGTAATTTCAGATATCAGAATTTACAGCGGCAATGATCCTCTCCTTCCATGGATTCGGTACCACTTTCTCTGTACCTGCTTTTTCTCTTTTTCCGAAAAAAGACTTCTCCACTTCACATTACGTTTCTCTTTCTCTATCTCTTTTTCTCTGAGCTGAAAAAGATTATGGCAGCGGCGTCCGGAAGATGAGAGAGACTCTAACTCCTAAGGTTCTCCATGAGAAGCTCCCCCGTTTCCTCCAAAAGTGTGCTCAGACTTTCCAGTCTGATCGGCGTTACCAAAACGACCCCCGCTTTGTTCGTATTTGGTTACATTTGGTAATTTCATACTCAATGGTCCCAATATCTGTTTCTAAATGTTATATTGGATTGCATTTGTAAGTAATTCGCTTTTTTATTTGCTTTAATTGTTTGGTTGATTTAGGCTTTTTTTTTTCCGAGTAGATGGATTATGTGGACGATCCGAGAGCGGTTTTGAGAACTATGGAGAGGGAAGGAATCGGGACTAAGCGGTCTTTATTTTACCAGGCCTATGCACTTTACTATGAAAAGATGAAGAAATTTGAGGATGCTGAAAAAATGTACCGCTTAGGGGCACAGAAGTAAGTTATTCTAATTTAATGAAACGTCGCTAAAAGATTGCATAACCACTGATTTGTTGAATGGGACCTTATCTAGTGATATTCTTATTACCCCCGAAAAATGACCACCTTATCAATTTTCTGTGTTTTACAAGTTGAAGGTGGACCAAATAAGTTATTTTATCTTCCATCCTACTATCATTGCTGTTAATCTGATAGCACGCTATGGAAAAAATTCTCACATGTTCCACCTAGCTAATTGGGCTGTGGATTGTGTTGCATCTATTAAATATCCTTCTTTGTAGCCTATTTGTTAGTTTGTCTAGAATTAAATTCATGAATTTCAGGTTTATCTTCTTGATTTTGCTATGAAATAGCCCAAAGTGTGTTGTGTGTTGGGTTTTGGTCACTCCCTTGTGGGTGTTTCAACAAACGAAAAGTCATCGGAAGGTCGCACTAGGTGTGTGTGAGAGGATTGGAGTCGCGCAGCAGATCGGTTGCAGAGATCGGAGTGCGGACTGATTGCAGAGACTGAAGGGCGGACCAGTTGCACAGGCTGGAGTGCGAATTAGTTGTAGAGACTGGAGGACATATCAGAGCTGAGGCCAAGGGGCAGTTAGATAGGAGCCGAGGTCGAGGGGTGACCGAGGTGTGAAGGGCAACCGAGTGCTAAAGGGCAACCGAGATGTTGAAGGATGACCGAGTGCTAAAGGGCAACCGAGATGTTGAAGGATGACCAAGTGCTAAAGGGCAATCAGGGTACTGAAGGGCAACTAAGGGCGCCAATGCAAAGGGACGATTGGGCAGTGCTAGTTTAGAGGGGACAACCTGGTGGAGCTGAGTCAAATGGTTGACCGGACTAGAGAGATGATGATCGGCCGAACTGGTAGTTGGTTGTGGGCCCACAAGTACAAGGTAAGCGCCGTGAGTGAGCAGGTAAGTAGGTGTAACAAATTACCTGCAAATTTCAGAGTAGGTGACCGACTTGTAGAATAGATGACCAACATGCAAAGTAAGCGTCGTATATGGGAAAGCATGGGAAATTCGTTTTCATATTTTATAAGAGGGAGGAGCGATAGTGAGGAAACTTAAGGGGGACCTTCCTCTTCACCTAGAAGCACTTGTAAAATTTGAGAGTAGAAAGCACTACTACCAGTGAGAGAATGAGAGAAGAAAAAGAGAAGAAAGAGTGAAGGAGGTTTTCTTGCTATTGCTCTGGAGTTTCTTACTCTATCTCGAGTTGATTGTTGATACTCTGTCTTGGGAGTTTGTATAACTAAATTTTACATAGTGGAGATTTTTCAGAGTTTGTTCCGTAATTTTTTCCTTGATTGAAAAAGATTTTTCATGTTAAAAATCGTTGTGTATTGTTGTATTCCTTGTGCTTACAATTTTGTGGTTGACGGCCGATGGGGGATTCGGGTTTATTCCGCTTTGCCGGGTGTCTGTATTCGTTCCGGAATTCCTATCAAGTGGTATCAGAGCGAGGCTCAAAAATTTGTGATTTGATGGTTTCGATGTTGAGAAGTTTGTCATTTTGTGTGGAGTAGTTTAATGGGTAAAATAATTTTATCATTTGATATGAAATGATGAAAAATATTTTGATCCGAAAAGGAATCGTAAATGTACTTCGAATGAAAGAAGATAAGTTGGAGAATATGACGGATGAGGAGTGGCAAGATAAGAAGGATCTTACTAATTGTACGATCAAATTATATCTTACGGATAACACTCTTCAGGAGGTCATTGGCTTGTCGGACTCAGCAGATATTTGGGAGAAGTTTGAAAATTGGTTTAAGTCTAAATCTTTAACAAAGAGGTTGCATGTGAAAAACAAATTCTATGACCTGTGTCTATTAGAATGGGAAAGTTTTGAGAAGCACTTGGACAAGTTCAACGGGATTGTGATGCAAATGTCGACATTTGATGAGAAGATCAAGAAGGAAGACAAGGCGTTAGTGTTGCTAGTCTCTCTGCCGGTCTCATACGGCCATATCGTCACGACGTTGCTGTTCGGGAAGGATACGCTCAGGTTGGATGAGATTATCACTTATTTACTTATTAATGAGTCATGGTAAAGGGGAGGCGTTAAGGATTCAGGGGAGCCGAGTCTCATTGTAGCTACCAGCGGTCAGGAACATGGAAGGCCGAGGGCACAAGGCAGCAAGTCGGAGAGGAGCAACGGTCGGCCCAAGTTTTACGATATCGAGTGCTTTTACTGTGGTAAGAAGGGTTACATGAAACGGGATTGTCCGAGGAGGAAGCAGGAGGAGGGTGGAAGTGAGCGTAAAGAGAGGAGGGATCATGATAATAATCGGACCTTTGTCACTCTCTGCAAAGATCTTTGGATTGTCCACGCAAGGAAGATACAGAGTTTTCCGAGCTAGGAGACGGATTAGGTGATTTATAGTGGTGCCTTACACCATGTGATATCGAGGAAGTCCCACTTCACAAGTTATACACCCGGGCACCACGGGGTATTGAAGATAAGTAACGATGGTTTGTCGAGGGTGGTTGGCATTGGGGATGTTTGCTTGTGGACAAGTAATGAGACGAAACTCGTATTAAAGGGTGTGAGACATGCTCCAAACTTGAAGTTGAATGTGACTTCAACCGGGAAGCTCGATGATGAGGGTTTTAGTACAGCATTCGGAAAGGGCCGGTGGAAACTCACAAAAGGCTCCCCGGTTGTGGCAAGGGGAAGTAAACGATCAGGCCAGTACTTGATGAACGGTTTAGTTGCCAATGATAATACCAAAGTAACTAACGGGGGCATTAGTCAAGGTAGCAGGAAAAGGAGGTTGAGGAGGAATGCAAGGGGAAATGATTCGTCCGTGGAGGAGAAGTTGAAGGGAACTGGGACCACTCTAGGTTTAGCGGAGCGGAAGAATGTATTATTCAAGCTTGCGGAAACCGATACCAAGATCCCAATTGAGGGGAAGTTGCCAAAAGGAAGGTAATAACAGTCGCTGGTTAGAGGCGAAAGATTCTCCCATAAGGTCGTGAGGGAAAGTTTGTTGGGTTTTTGTCACTTCTTTGTGAGTGTTTCGACAAACACAAAGTCATTGGAAGGTTGCACTAGGTATGCGCGAGAATCGGAGTCGTGCAGTGGATCGGTTGTAGAGACTTGAAGGTGGACTGATTGCAAAGATTGGACGGAAGACCAGTTACACAGGCTGGAGTGTGGATTGGTTGTAGAGACTAGAGGGCAGATCAGAGCTAAGGTGGAGGGGCAACCAGATAGGAGCCAAGGTTGAGGGTTGACTAAGGTGCTGAAGGCCGACCGAGTGCTAAAGGGCCATTGAGGCGCTGAAGGGCGATCGAGGATGCCGATGCGAAGGGGCAACCGAGGAGCGCCGGTTTAGAGGGGATGTCCTGGTGAAGCTGAGACAAATGGTCGACTGGACTGGAGAACTGATGATTGGCAGAAATGGTAATTGGTTGTTGGCTCACAAGTATAAGGTAAGCACCGTGAGTGAGCAGGTGAGCTGGTATAACAAATCTCCTGCAAAGTCCAGAGTAGGTGATCGACTTGTAGAGTGGGTAACCAACTTGTAAAGTAGGCACAATCTGTGGGAAAGCGTGGAAAATGTGTTTTCGTGTTTTATAAAAGGGGGGAGCGATAGTGAGGAAACTTAAGGGGGACCTTCCTCTTCACCTAGAAACATTTGTAAAATTAGAGAGTAGAGAGCGTCGCCAGTAATAAAAGGAGAGAAGAAAAAGAGAGAAAAGAGTGAGGAGGTTTTCTTGCTCTTGCTCTGTCTCGGGTCGGCTGCTGATACTCTGTCTCGAGAGTTTGTATAACCAAATTTTATATAGTGGAGATTTTTTAGAATTCGTCTTGTAATTTTTTCTTTGATTGTAAATGGTTTTTCATGTTAAAAATCATTATACATTATTGTATTCCTTGTATTCACAATTTGGTGGCTGACTGTTGATGGGGATTCGGGTTTGCTCCGCTGCGCCGATTGTGTGTATCTGGTCCAAAATTCCCAACATTGTGTCCTAATAGATTCATGTTTCACTCTGTAAAGTCTAACCTAATGGGATCTAAATTGAAAGTCTAACTTTTAATAATTCCCATATAATTATGAATTTTGATTGTTAGGCTTCTATTATTGCAATTATATCAATCAACATATTGTAATTAACCATTGAGAAAAAAGATATTAATTTTGAAATATCTTTATATATAATTAATATATCTTCTATCATTCTACCTCATTATTCTCTGCATGGGCCGATCATATTAGAATAAAATCAGGGATTAAGTCTTTGAATCCTACAAAATTTTAGTTTTTAATTGTATTCTAGTTGGGCTCCAAATTATTTCTAAGATAATTTTTGCAACCAACCATTTGTCCTTTGTCAAGTCTAATACATGCAAATAACTTGAATATGATATCTCAATTTAAGATTGGTGGATTATTTATCAAGAATTTCTACAAAATAATTTATGATACATAAGGCTTGACATCATGTGTACATTTCATTTCAACAACCAGTTACAGTTGAGTTAGTTATCGTAAAAGTACATAATAAATATGTACAACTCTATCCATTTAAAGTATGTCTACATTAATCATGTTAAATAAATTTCTCAACATTATTGATTAATTTCAAAAGGTATGTACTTCTTGATCCCGTCTAGTGTATGTACTATTACAGTGCATTCATTTATTTGTTTGAGGTAACAACCCTGATGACAAAGTCTGCCCCCATATCTTATAGTGACACAACAAATGTGGACTTATTTGATATATTAAATATGTCTCTCCATCTAAACAAAATGAATTAACAAAGAACGTAAAATCATCAATTCCCACCTTTTAACTATTGATTTGATTATTCTAAAATGTGCTCATTGTTATTTTTATGACATTACATGTCGCAATCAAATTCTTATAAAATAAATAAAATATGTAAACTATGAAAAATAAATAAATATTAAATAATTTTTCAATAAATGATTTTTGAGTGCGTAATATTAAGCGCTATTGCTTAGTGCTGATGCGTCATAGATTCGAATTTCGAATAGATTCGGGTCAAGTTATTTGTCTTAGTCTAGCTCTGTCCACTGAGTGTGGATCCTACACACCACAACTACGAACAAGAGGTCAGGTGACGGCGAAAAATTATCCCACCAAAAATACTCTGACGCTCAAGTCAGTAAATAACTTTCAAATTAAGAAGGTGAAAGTAAAGAATGCATAGAGAATGCAGAGAGTGCTTGTGATGGAAGTATGCTTTATTGAGAGAGGTTTTGGTTGCTCGTGAGGAGCATTGGCTCTAAGCTCTGTATTCGCTGGGAACGTAGCGACAGAGAAAAAGTGAGAGAGTTTGTAGTTTGAAAGCATGTGAGCTTTACAGTAGAGAGTTTTGGTGGGCAAATGAGAGCGTGCCTTAGAGTGAAAACTCTATGGCCTTTTATAACCGTCGTGCTGCAATGCCTTCATTGTATAGAAGGGTTTGATTCCCGTGCTCTGTTGTGATCGCCGCCTTTTTTGGCGTTGAGCTTTTATGGCAGTAACGATTGTTGGATTGGTTGCTTTTCTTTTACGTTCTGTAACCGCTAGAGTTTCCAGCAAATAGGGAAAAGATTCTGGCGCCTTCATTCTGGAATGCATATTGAATCTATTGATGACTGTTATAGTTGAGATTGCCTTCTATGGAGAGCGCGAAATCAGCGGAGATTGCCTTCTTGGGCTAACTCTTTACTGACGTACCCATCACTAGCTCCTTATACTACTGGTCTGGGACTTTGACCTCGAGTATGTTCATGATAGGTCGCGAGTGGTTGAGTTAACTTCCTGAGAAGACCCGGTGAGGAAACCAGTGGAGACTCTTGGTCTGTTGATTGTGTTGTGTGCAGCTGCTGACTGTAAAGCCTTGATTCGGAGGACTGGCTTAGAGGTTCATTGACCGGATTCGTTGACCATTTAGGCCAAAGTCCGGAAAATTGGCTGAAGACAGCGTTGACTGGATTCGTTGATTGTCTAAGACAAAATCCAGAGAACTAGCTGAAGAAAGTATTAACCGGCTTCGTCGATCGTCTAGGCCAAATTCGAAGAATTGGCTAAATAAAGCGTTGACCGGATTTGTTAATCACTTAGGCCAAAATCTCGAGAACTAGTGGGAGTTGAAACGATGCACCATCACGCCGCCGGCCTGTCAGTCGAAAAGTTTGCCACATGTTTACATGCAGTGAATTTGCAATCCCGGTAATTAATGTGTCAGTAGATCCGATTCAAGTGCACCAGTTTAGGAAGCGACACATATCAACAATGATGGGTGCATGTTTACGAGACGGTTCTCCTTCTCTGGCCTTCACATTCCTTTAGGTAGTCCGTCTGTTACTTTTCAAAGTTCCCACGCTTCCTTCAATTTTCATTCCTGAAGATTTTTCTAAGTATTCTGAAAACTTCTTACTTCTATTTCCATGGTGCCTTCTGTAGCCCAGATTACCTCAATGATCAAAGCCAGTGAGGTGAGGGAGTTGTATGTTGAGTACAACATTCTTAAGTCGATCGTCTTCAGGATGCCCAGCGAGGGAGACAGGGCATGCTCTCCTCTTGAGGGCTATGTCACTATCTATGAGGCCCACTTGAGGAGTCGATTACGCCTCCCTGTTCTTAACGAGCTGATGGGTATATTGACCACTCTTCGGATCCCCATTGCAATGTTTCACGTCAATGTTGTGCATTACTTGTGTTCCCTTTGCATCTTTCTTCGCCAGCATTCAATGTTGTTGACGGTGGAAACAATCAAAATAATGTTCTAGTTCGTCCAGGGCGGAGTGGGTGTCCCTGTCCTCACGAAGACTCCGAATCAGCACTGTTATATATGATTCCCTGAAGAACTGGAAGAACTGGTTCTTTTATATTCATGTTGATACGACCTGGCCCTTGGCCAACGATTAGGGCAAGGTGTCCGATATTTACACTTGGACGAGGAGGTTGCTGCGGTAGAGCCGCTTCTGGAGCTAGTGGACGACCACCTTCTAGAGTTCCGGAGAGACCATTTGGTTTCTTGAGCGGAGGCCAAGAAGGCACAATGGGCACCACCTTCTCCGATGTAGAAGATGAAGGTGCCTCCCAGTAAGAGAAAGGCTGGGACCCTTATGATCGAGTATGCCAGCGTACCTTCCACCAAAGAGGCTCTCAGTAGTCTAAGGCAGAAGAGAGCGGCGACAATAATACCTTCTTCTTATTCCTCCTTGGAGCCAGAATATGTTATGGCTGGCCGGTTCGCCAGGGTCGGAGATAGCTCTGGTATAGGTGGAGTTGAGGCTACTGTGGAGGCGTATAGGGCCAGGCTGCGCTCCGTTATGAGCAGTGCCGTTCTTGCTCTGCCACAGCCGGAGCACTTGGTGGTGCTATCAGAGTCGCCTGCGGAGCCTTTTGCTGAGCAGGTTGTTGGGCTGCCTTAGGAGCCAGCTGCCGAAGAGCTCCTGGAGGTACCTACAGGGCCTCCTGCTGTACAGGCCGCTGATTTATCTGAGGAGCCTGCTGCTGGTGAGCCTTAAGAGGCACCTAAGGTGCCCACTGTCGGAGTGCTCCAAGAGGTGGTTGGCATCAACGCTGAGCTGACAAAGGAGCCTACATTAGGAGTGCCTGCTGAGACGGTGGGCTTTACGACGGTGCTATTGGAGGAGTATGCGGCGGAGGCCACTGTTGGGCCTGTTTAGGAGATCTCTATTTCCAGTTCTCTACCGCCGGGGCCAAGGTCTCGCAGCAAGCTAGTGAGGTTGGAGCGCAGAGTCGGCAAGTAAATCTTTGCAACTTTCCTTCTCCTTTGTCTCTCTGTTGCTGTTATTTAACGTTTTTGGTCTTTGTAGGAGGAGAAAATAATTGGTGCAGTTAGCAAGAGGCTGCGCCAAAGGGACCTGGTGATATCTGACCGTGACAGAGAGATCACCTGGCTCGAGGAGGAGATAGAGCTACTTAAGATAGAGCACCTAGATGACACAGCTGCCCTTCAAACTGTGATATCAAGCTTGGAGGAGGAAAATATTGGGCTAAAGGAGGAGAACACCAGGCTAAGAGAAGAAGCTGATCGGGTGGCGAGGCACATTGACCAACTCTTGGGACAGATGACATCGTTGGAGAATGAGTTGGCCAGTCGTATTCGTCCTCATGAGGTCTCAAAGATGCTGTGGGCACCGGTGTGAGAAGGCTTCAACCTCAGCTGGCACATTATATGGCTGGTTGACACTGATTTTTCAGTTGAATTTCTTGACTCAGCAAACTGTTCTGTAAAGCGTCGCGAGAACCTTGTGTCATAGTCCCGGAGTGGTCATGGGCCATCACCGCCGCCTCCTCCTAGGAGCTTCGCTCCACCGTAGATTTTGTACCATTGCTTTTTTCTACGTAGTTGTAATCATGAACGCATATAATCAATAAAATGGTCATTTTATTGATATTCTGCGTCTTTGCCTTAGTATCCCATTTCTCAATTATTGCTATTGCGTTGTCCAGCTGATATCGTGCGTTGCACGCAAGTTGGTCGTCTACTTTTCTAGAGATATTAGTGATGCTCTCCGATGGACTTAAGTTCAGGAGAAAACATCAAGGTGAATCCTGATGTCAGGCTAAGTCTGTTTTTTACTCGTACGCAAGTAGAGGGTTGACGGCGCACCCCAAGTGTGCACTTAGGTGGCCAGCTTTTGGACAGAGTGTTTTTGCTCCTGTCGACCGTCGTTGACTGAAACGCTATCTCCCGGTGTAGGAGGTTGTCACGTGTGCCGTTTAAGGCCCCTAAAAGTTTAACCATGAGCGGGCCATTTGGATGACTAAAGTTTAATTCGACTATTAATAAGCAGCTTGGATGATCAGGGTGTAGTTACGACCGCTTATGGGCCGCCTATATGACCAGTGTTTAGTTACGAGCGGGTAAAAATTCGCCCGACTTAGAGGCAGTCTAGGTCATATAACCCTACAAACAGACATACATGCATATGAAACAGGAAAAGAACACACTGCAATGGAAAAAAATATTCTTTTATTAATAACAAGCATTATGCACATTTACAAGTATACATTTGGAAGACTTACCTATGCTCTTACTGGAAGTAGCGCTTGAGGTGGATCGTGTTCCACGTTTGTGGAACCAACTTGTCATTTTGGGTTTAGAGTTTGTATGCTCCATTCCGCAAAACGGTTGAGACTAGGAAAGGACTATCCCAATTCAGGGAAAGTTTATTCCGGTTGGTGGTCTTACCTGTAGTATCGATGCTTCGCAATACCAAGTCTCCAATATCGAATTGCCACACTTATACCTTCTTGTTGTAATAGTGGGCGATTCGTTGTTGGTAGGTTGCTGTCTGCATTCTGACAGCGTCGCGGGCTTCCTTCAACAAGTTTCGGTGTTCCCAGATTTTCTGGGAGTTACCCTGTGGGTCGAATGACTCAACCCTAAGATTTGGAAGCCCAATCTCAACTAAAATTATCACTTCAGTCCCGTAGCAGTTATTGAAGGGCGTCTCACGTGTCTATTTCTTTGAAGTTGGCTGGTAAGACCATAGGACGGAGGGTAGCTCGTCGATCCAGGAGCCTCCTGTGTCCTCCAGCTTGGTCTTCAGACCATGGACTAGCGTGCGGTTTGTGACCTCCACCTATCAATTGGCTTGCAGGTATGCTACTGAAGTGTGGACCAATCTGATGCTTAAACTAGTGCAATATTTGGTGAAGCGTTTCCCAGAGAATTGAGTTTCATTGTCAGTCACTATGACGTCAGAAACGCCAAATCTGCCGACTATACTCTAGCGGACGAATTCTAAAGCATTGTGCTCGGTGATCTTGGCCAACGGGGCGGCTTTCACCCACTTGGTGAAGTAGTCGATGCCCGCGATGATGAATTTCCTTTACCCTGTCGTGATTGGAAATGGGCCGAGAATATCGAGCTCCCATTGCGCGAATGGCCAAGGAGCTTGAAGATATCTCAACTCCGCGGGTGGTTGATAGTGAATATTACCGTGGAGTTGGCAATTTTTACACTTCACGAAGTCGAGGGTGTCTTTCTTCATTGTTGGTCAGTAATATCCATGCTGTATAATTTTGCACGCTAGGTTTTTGCCGCCAATATACGATCCATAGATCCCAAGGTGGACTTCGCTCAATGCGTAGTCTGCCTCCTCAGGAGTTAAGCACTGGAGATACGGAGTCGAGTTGCCATAGCAATACAGCCGTCTATCGACTATGGTGTATCAGCAGACCGTCTTCTTGATTCACTTGGCTCCGTCCGTATTATCTGGCAGTGTTCCATATGCCAGGTATCTCTAGTAAGGTGTCATCCAGCTTTCCGTGTCGGACATTTACATTGCTTCCTGTTCCTTTGTGCTGGGAGTGCTTAGGACCTCCCGCATGTTCTTTAAGTACTGTTTTGGGTTTTCTGTCGCCGCTGTCCTGGCGAGTTAGTCGGCTTTTCAGTTTTCAGTTCTAGGAACGTGGATCAGGTCCAGCTTATCAAATCTCTTGATGGCGTCTTTCACCTTAACTAAGTATTTGGCTAAGTGAGAGTTGCACACCTCGAAGCTCCCATTTACCTGGTTAACGACCAGCTCAGAGTCGTTGTAGACGGTCAGTAGTCTGGCAGAGCACTCTTTTGCTAGTTTTAGCCTAACTAATAGGGTTTCGTACTTGACAACATTGTTGGTAACTGGGAAGTTGAGTCTATGGGAGTACCTCACCTCAAACCCATCAGGGGTTCTCAGGACCACTCCGGCACCGCTGTCTAAGTCCGTAGATCCGTCTATATTGAGAATCCATTCTAGCTCTTCTCTGTGTAGCATTGTGTCCTCAGTGGGCTGTTCATCAGGTATTGGTATCGTGGTCTCGACGATGAAGTCGGCCGGAGCTTGCCCTTTGATCGCTAGTTTAGGCCGGAATTTAATGTCCACTTAACCAGCTATTCGAAAATGTTGGCTTTTTGGAGTATGCTTTTCAGAGGCCATTTGATAAGGTTGGAAGTAAGGTCTCAGTTTCTGGACGGAGAAGATAAGTACCAACGCTAACTTCTCTGCACGTGAGTAGTACGTTTCTGCGCCGGTCAACATCTTTCTCACATAGTAAACCGGTCGTTGAGAGTGGGAATCCTGGCGTATAAGGACAGAGTTGAGAGTTACCTCCAACATTACCAGGTAGAGGTATAGCTCTTCTCCGTCCTTAGGAGACGTTAGCAACGGCGGACCGGCCAATAGTGCTTCAATTCGTCGAAGGCCGCCTGGTATTCTGCAGTTTACTGGAATCCGTTCGCCTTTGTCCCCCTCAGAGCTTTGAAGAAAGGCTGGTGCTTGTCCCCCGACTTGGCCAAGAAGCGGGACAAGGCTGCCAGTTTTCTGGTTAACCTCTGGATATCTTTGACACTCCACGGTAGAGTCATGTCTGTAAGGGTCTTGATCTTCTCCGGGTTTTCCTTGATCTCTCATTGAGAGATGATGAAATCCAAGAACTTCTCTGAGGACACTTCGAAGACGCACTTTGAAAGATTTAATTTCATTTGGTGCCCGCGGAGCACCTCGAAGGACTCAATCAGATCGCAAATATGGTCGTTGGTGGTCCTGCTCTTAACGAGCACATTGTTGATGTACACCTCCATACTGCGGCCGATCAACTTTTTGATCATCTTGTTCACGAGTCTCTGATAAGTGACACTTGCATTCTTTAGATCAAATGGCATGACCTTATAGTAGTAGGTGCTTTGGTTTGTCATTAACGAGGTGTGCTCCTCGTCTTTTGAGCTCATCCGGATTTGGTTGTAGCCCAAGTACGCATCTATGAAGTTCAGCAGCTCGTGTTCAGATGTTGAGTCCACCAATAAGTCGATCTTGGGTAAAGGGAAGCTGTTTTTTGGGCAGGCTTTATTAACGTTGGTGAAGTCGACGCACATTCACCATTTTGCGTTGTTTTTTTTCACCAGGACGATAGTAGAAAGCCAATTCGAGTATTGGACTTCTCAATGAAGCCAACATCCAACAACTTTATCTCTTTCCGAATGGCAATCAGCTTCTCCACGGAATGGTTTCTTCACTTCTGCTTGATGGGCTTGCGATCCGGATCGAGGTCTAACTTAAAGACCATTATTCCGACAGGAATTCCAGGCATGTCAGCAAGAGTCCACGTGAAGACGTCAGCGTTCTGTCGTAAGAACGCGATATGCTCGTCTGGCAGTGTCCCAGTGAGTGAACCTCCGATTTGCACACCTATCTGGGTCCTCCGGGTTCAGTGGAATAATATCAATTGCCTCACTAAACTGCGCTTGTTGCAAGGTTGCTTCATCTCAATGATTAAACTCTCCTGCTGTTTTTGTGCTGCCACTTGGAGCAATCTGGGACATGTAGCATGTCCTCCCTGTGACCTGGTCGCCCAGTATTTCACCAATACCGCATGCTGTTAAGAACTTCACCTTTAGGTGTGGTATTGACATTACGGCTCCGAACGCTGTTAGGCACGAGCGACCTAGTATAGCGTTGTACATGAAGGGTAGGTCAACGACTAAGGTGAATGTATGACTTGCCGTTCTCGGGAATGTGTCCAGGGTAACCTCTAACTAGATTGCTTCTTGGACGGCCACGGTTCGTTGTCAAGGCCATAGAGCGGGCCTTCGACAGGTTTTAATTGACTCTTTTTTAAACCAAATTTGAAAAAGGCACCAAGATAAAGTAAATCTCGAGAACTTTCATTATCGATAAAAACTTGTTTAAGTTAGTAGTCAATACTACCACGCGAAACGAGTGCGGATACGAGGGGATCTGCATGGGGAGAGATTACATGTTCCATGTCATTTTCACTAAAGCTAATGACATTGCCTTCAGTGCGCTGCTTCTTTTGCCTAGTCTGCTGCTCCTTGTAATCCGCTAGGGTCTTGGCCGGTCGGGTTGTCATCATGTTAACCACTCCAGCCGCAACCCGATTCCGTAGTTGGGAAGGTTCTGGTCCTTCCTTGCCTGAGGTGCCAAAAGCTCTGACCAGGGTTTCTGATGAACCTGGTGAGGTGCCCCTTCGGATGAGCTCCTCGATTTTCTGCTGAAGTGTCTTGCAATCTTCCATGGAGTGTCCGGAACGGATTTCCTCCCTCCGCTTTCTTAAGTGGTTTTGGCCACTTAAGGAACTTCTCTCCATGGATCTGCATGAGGGCGTTAGAGCGTGTGTCGATCAGGGGCGTCAAGTTGATCGGCTCTTAATCTCTCCATTTTGGTGCTTCGGTCCTGTGCTGCTTCTAGTAGGAGTGATCGCTGCCGTTGTGCTTCCTTTTTCCCACAGTTGGGAAAGAGCAAGGTTGTTCGTTCCCCTCGGGACGCTTAGCCTCGTTGGCCTCTTCTGCTGCGGCGTAGACCCTGGTGATAGATTCCGCCTCTCGGAAGGTCTACGGATTCATATGTGCTAGGTGTCTAAAGAAGTCTCCATGTGTTAAGGTAAAGATGAAACTGTCAAACTTTATCTTTTCTGTAAGCCTGGGGATTTTTCTTGCCTCCGCTACGAAATAATTCAGGAACTTCCGTGGATTCTCTCTCTACTTCTGCTTGATATGGGAGAAGTAGGGAGAGATGTCAATGCTACTTTTCTTCTCGGCAGCTGGAGGCGTATTGCGTTAAGAAGAGGTCAGTGAGCTTTCGGAAACTCCGGATCGAATCTAATGGGAGACGAAACTAGATGCGGGCGTTTTCCTTCAGCGTAAGAAGGAAGCAACGACACATGGCTGTATCCTCCAACCTTTGTAGACTCAGATGGGTGCGGAAATGATTCAGGTGATCCATGGGATCAGCATTCCTATCGTAAGAATTATGAATTGCCATCTTGAATTTGGCTGACATGGGACAGTTCAAGATCTCCGCCGTGAATGGAGACCTATCCTGATCAGTAGCATGTTCGTTCTTTCTCTGGCATGGTGAGTAGTCGGACGGCTACCATCATCAGTGGATCTAATGATTCTGGAGGCTCCCTCCTAAACCTAATGCCTGGTCTCTGTCCGAGAGTATTGAGGATTCCTTTGTTCTGGACTCTCCTCTGGAGTCCTACTGCCCAAACATCCTTCGAGCCTCGAATGACTATGGGTGTGTGAGGCCTCCGAAGCCTGGGTGTTGCCTGGCCTCCTGGCCTTCTTGGATGGTTTCTTCTTCTTCTTGCCCCCCCTCAGGGTGACCGGAGCAAAGACTGCTGCGGGCGGAGCCCCTTGCTTCGTATTTTCCTAACAAGCCTAGAGCATTTGAAACGTTGGATTCATGTTGCTCATTTGCTTCACCAGGTTCTGAAAAAATTGAGTGGGCACTCCGTTGACCACCCTATTAACATGATTACCAGCAGAGTGGTCCCGGTCGGATGTGGTCGTGTCTTTTGCGGGACCGCTAGCTTGTGCTCTGGTGTTTACCATTCTGACTGATGGTATGGTAGGTGAAACTGAGAGAGATCGTGGAGAAAAGTGGTTGGCTTCTTGTAAGCATTTTCACAGACGACGCCAATGATGCGTCCTGGATCTAATCTTCGAACAAATTTGGGTTAAGTTTTTTGTCTGAGTCTGGTTCCGTCCACTGAGTCTGGATCTTGCACATCACAACTATGAACAAGAGATCAGGTGATGGCGAAAAATTATCCTACCGAAAACACTTCAACGCTTAAGTTAGCAAACAACCTTCAAATTAATGTGAAATTAAAAAATGCACAGCAAATGCAGAGAGTGTTTGTGATGGAAGTATGTTCTCGTTGAGAGAGGATTTTGTGGCTCGTGAGGAGCGTTGGCTCTAAGCGCTATATTCGTTGGGAACGTAGCGGCAGAGAGAGAGAGAGTTTGTAGTCTGAAAGTGTATGAGCTTTGCAGTAGAGAATTTTGCTGGGCAAATGAGAGCGTGCATTGGAGTGAGAACTCCCTGGCCTTTCTGGTACAGAAGGACTTGGTTACCACGCTCTACTGGGATCGCTGCCTTTTCTAGCGTTGAGCTTTTATGCCAATAACGGTCATTAGATTAATTGCTTTCCTTCTATGTTCTATAACCGCTAGGGTTTCCAGCAGATAGGGAAAGGATTCTGGTGCCTTTCTTCTGGAATGCGCATTGAATCTACTGATAACTGTTATAATAGATATTGCCTTATGTGGAGAGCGCGAAATCAGGGGAAAGGACCGTTGCTGGTCGAGGACAGTCATGTTGGCCGAATTGGGCTTGGACCTCTTGAGGCTTGGCTTTCAAACGGTCAACTGGTCATACTTCCGGTTAATGGGAGTGTTAATCATCTCAATAGCAAGTCGTCCGTCCTGCTATTAGGCTTCTCCTAGCTCACTTAGCTTTTCGTCCGATCAACGGCTGGCGTTGACTGTCTAGGCACACAATGGGTCATCATTGATTTGGGCCTTTCCTCCTTCTTGGGCCAGCCCATTACTGGCATACCCATCAAGTGCTTTGAAATTCTTTCAGGACTATTGTTGATGAAATCTCCTCCGCAATCACTTCTTTCAACGTAGATTTTCTTATGTACAAAAACATGCAATTTTCTAACGTAAGCAACAACATTCGGCCAAGTAAGAAGCTGAAATTATCAATTTCTGTTTCAAAGTATTCCTATTTTACTATTTTAAAATGAATGGCACTTTTGCAGAAGATCCATCATAGCTACCATTCAAGTGCAAGTTTGTTGCACAACCATATATATTATACATTTGATTTCGAGGGCCTGATTTTGTATGAATTCAGCTTTTGTACAATGAACTATGCAGGGGAAGGAGGTGGGAATCAAAAACTCCCCAGGTGCCCTTTTATTTATGCCAAATTGGTTCAGGACAAAATTGAAGTCTACATAATCAGCATTTCTTTCTTATCCTCTAATCTTCATATTCCTAATGTCCTGTCCTGTCCTGTCTTTGAAATTCTATTTAGCAGAAGGAAATGATGCACATCACATTATTTGGCAATAGTTGTCACATCAAATTTCAAATTGGGATTTCTTTGTTTCAATTGTGCCCAAGGTTAAACTTCTGCGTAGTGGATTGTTTTGATTGTTTTTTGCTGCTGCAATAGGCTAGCATATCTTGCAAGGTGCTTTAGATTTGTCATCAGAACTTCAGTACTATCCTGCTGAAAACTTGCAGTTGAAACTCTTCTTTTCTGTTGAGGATGCATGGATTTTGGGCTTACATTGGAAATGTACATTTGAAGAATTTGAATAAAAGAAATAAGAAAAAACCTCCCAGATACACAGATTTTGAAGTAGTTGCTAGCAAGTGAAAGTCAGTGTGCTAGAATTTTAAATGATAGTTTTTTTTATTTGAAATTGTTGTCTTCCAAATGCAATCTTCTGTAATGCCAAGCTTATGTAATTTTCAGGCAGATTTCAGACACACCTCCAAGACTGACCTATTGAAGCAGAACTTGACGTTAGACACTTATAAAATTGATTTTTATCGAACTTGTTGGCAAATTGCTCATACTTTTTTCTTAAGTTCAACATGCATTATTAACAGGTAATGATGCTTATTACCTAAATTTTTAAATGCTTCTGCACTTCCTGAACAATGGGAGTTATGAGTCATAAATGTTGCCATCCTTAATATAGTCCAGCCGTTGGTGAACAAACATGTTATGATAAACCAAGAAGTCCCAACACCACAAGGACACCAAAAATATAGAGAAAAGCAAGTGCATGTGGATTTACATTGAATGTTCCTCAATGTAAGTGGAAATCCACAGGAGGAGAATGAAAGCCACTCTATTGGGCGGTGGTTTCTCGATCAACTATCTTACTTTAAAGTTAACGTCAGATACAAGCTCTCCTGCCCTAAATCCGAAATGCAAGAAAACACCAGGTTCACAATTTTGGCTGCTTAGAAATATACATCATACTGGGGCAAAACCCTAAAGCTATAGTAAACTCCTTACCCAAACACCTGGACGAGTTTGTATCGAGAAAAGGGCTCTATAGACTTCAGGAAAGAGGTCACTTCAAGCTGCAGAGAAATTATTGAGAAGGCTCTGAATTGAGGCTCAAACAAGGAATTGAAGGCACACTGAAAAAAAGAAGAAAAAAAATTGTTTGATCACCAGCCATACCATTTTTTCTTTGTTTAAGTTATTAGAACTCAAACTAAATGTGATTTCTATTTCCATTATGATTAGTGGCTTGTTTGGTGTAACATAAAAAACTACTTTGTTAAAAAACTAATTATGATTTAAAATAACTTGTTCAAATAATGCTATCACACGCTAAGCATGGAAGCTGGGGTTGAATAACCTTGTGATTATAGATAACATAGATATACTGTGTTCTAATTGAAAATGACCGTGATAGAGTGAGCAGATGTTTGTTTCCTATTTTAAAACTTCCTTTCAAAAAAGGATATTTGTAGGCTTTGTTGAAAGCTCTTTTCGTAAAAGATTTGTTTTGGGTTTTTGATCACTTCTTTGTGGGTATCCCAACAAACGGAAGGTTATCGGAAGATCGCCCGGGGTTTGTGTGAGAATTGGAGTGTTTGCGCGCGTGGCGAGCAGCCGGGAGGCAAGGGTCGAGTCGGGTGCTCGAGGCTAGTTCGAGCAATGAAGAGGCAGAAATTCTAGAATGTGGGCGCCTGAGTAGCGCCCGAGGCGCGCCTTAGGCGCAAATTCCAGTATATAAGTGCCTAATCCACGCTCGATCGGCGATCGAGCACTGATTCCTGAGGCTTGGCATTCGAGTGGCGCTCAAGCGCGCCTGAGGTTTATAAAATCATGTGAACACAATTTTAAGGTTTGTTCCAAGGATTCTAAAATATTTCTCCACAAGGGGCGCCGCTCAGTGAGAGAGGAGAGAAAAAGAGAGAAGAGGAAGAAGTTCGGAGTCCGGTTAAGGTCCACTTTGAGTTCCGTTCTTTACCAAAGTCGGGTACGTTGTTCTGGAGGTGATTTTTGGAAACATATTTTTGTTCGGTTGCTCTTTTTCTCGTATTTCTTTGTGAGTTGTCGGGTGTGTTAAGAGAAGGTTGTGTTCAACCGTTCTTTACTCGGGTTCAGAGTGAAGGGATTTCGGAATGGGTTCTTGTAACCGATACTATTTATAGTGGATTTGTTCAAAATTTATTGTATGATTTTTTATTTGATTGAAAAAAGTTTTCCATGTTAAAAATCATTGTGCATTGTTTCTTGTGCTTACAAATTTGATGGCTGACGGTTGACGGGGGGTTCGAGTTTATTCCATTGCACCAGGTCAGGTGTATTCGGGTGTTGAACCCTAACAATCTGAATTGAAAGTTGTGAAAAATCCGAGAACAACTTGCAGAAAATCCCAATTTGCTTTTAATAAGCTTTTTGGTGAATATTCAGATTATAACTTTTCTAACAGTTGTTTATAAAATTATGCTACACGGGTCCTTATAAGCAGATGATTCAAATTTCATATCCTGGTTGCATTTAATTTCTTCTCAACTGTTGTAAAGCCTTGCAGAACCTTTAAATGAGTTGCAGAAATCATATGAGCAGTTTCTTCAGCGCATGGTACGACACAGGAAAAAGAAGATTCAGGTTGCTTGTCTTGATTATGCGTTTTAAGCCACATCTTTTAGTTATGAAGACTCCGTTGCCTTTACTATCCAAGTATTCATTGCCATGCAGGACGCTGTGGAGATAACTGCGAAAAGACCTTTGTCTGAATGGAGCATCTCTCAACACAGCTGCAGCAGTAGAGGAAATGATGTAAATTCATGCAAAGTTGATAGTGGGGCTGTGGCTTCCTGCACTAAAGAATCTTTACCTGTTATAAATCCAAAAAATCTTACCATTGGGTCAGAGAAAATATTGGGGAAAAGCTATGAAAGTCAGATCCCTTTGCATGAAACAGAATGTCCTGGGGCTTTGCAAATTTTTAGTAATGGAATATCTGGTGATCCATCAACAACTAAGCAAGTAATGGACCATAATAGTAACCAAAGTCAATTAAAAGAGCCAGGGGATTTAGAAACAAAGTTAGATGAGCCAAGTATGTTACAAAGGGTTGATTCAGTCATCTTGAAGTTTGTCGATACTGCCATTGTTGGCAAGTCTGAAGCTGAAGATGCCTGTCATCATGGGCTTGTAGATCCTACAATAAACACGAAAGAGGCCTTGAATGCTATAAATAACATGTTTCGTGAGCCTCTTGAACTAACGTTTGTTGGCAGGCCACCTAGATGCCAGCCCAAGGAATCTCAGAACCCAAGCAGTGGATTTGAGGTGTTCATTGATGAAAATATGGACAATGTGGTTATATCAGCTGATCCAAGAGAACTTAGTCACACTAAAATGTCCTGTCCTCTCCCACAACCAATCGATGTATTCATTGATGATGATGGCCACAATGAGGTTCAAGTGAAAACTAACTATAAGATTGATTTGGAGCCAAGTGAGTTTCACGAATCTACTGAGGGTTATCCTTTGTCTTCTCCACAAGTATATGACTCTATGTTTCTAAGGCCGAAGGATCACCAGTTAGAATCTTCTGGTGATCTGAACATAGAACCATCTAAAGCCAACATTCAGGAGGATACAGTTGTCTGCAGATTTGTGGCATCCACCATTTCGGATGAGCCAGAGGTGGAAAATATCTGTCACCATGGTTTGGTGGACCCCACGGTAAATTTGAGGGAGGCTATGGATGACATCAATAGCATGTTTGGGAAACCAATAGATTTTGTGAGGACTACCAGAAAGAAAAAGCAGGGATTAACAGCCCCCTTGGGGAAGAGTCACCAAGGAGGATTTTCAATACTTAATGATGACGACTTGGTTTGTCAGCAGGGCCAGCTTCTGCCAAGCTCATCTGGCAGAGAAGATAGATGTGACTTGTTGGAGCCAACTGTCTTCACGAAGGAGGCCATGGATGATATAAATAAGATGTTTGCAATGCCTTTCAACTTTTAGAGAGATGAGATGGTGGTAATTACTTGAGTTTTGCTGCGTGCTGTTTGTACCAGAGGTGGGGTTGGGTTCTTGATACGCCCCACAATTTTGAGATATGTTAAAAGTTTGTCGTATGTACATTTATACTTTCTATACATCTCTTTTGGTTTCTGCATCTGTGATTTATCTACCGGTAGGCATGGCACTACTAGGAATTTGCAATTTTGGATGTTGCATGCGGAGAGGCTTATGTAAATTTTATAGGTGAAGAAGCTGGACTGATGTGCAACTCAGTTTCTTCATGATTTGGAGAAGCCCTTGAAATATCCAGATGAGCGATACATCATCAATGAATTTGGCTGCTTGGTTTGGGGGAGGGGGGGCTAGGTATTTATGTAATGTTGAGAATGGTGGATCTGGATGAAAAGCCAAGGGTCCTGCATCATAGACGACTGTTTCATTTATTTGTTTTACTGGTCAATCTCTTGCTTTTGTAACGAAGTGCAAACCAGTGAAGCCATAGTTGATCTTGGAGAAGCCCTTGCAGTGTGTCAAAGGAGAACACACGAGCTTCAACAGGACATCACTGCAGGAGAATAATCCAACCGAGAATGCCTCATTGCATAGCCTTTGGGGTGTGCATAGAAGTACCACTGCCAACAGTGGTAAAAACATCACATAATCTAACTCTGTATTTGAAGTTTCTGCAGGTGACACTAATTTTGGCTCCTGGGATATGGAGCCGCCTTATTCAAAGTCCATGCCCAAGAGTAGTTGCTGACCTCCTTTGTTTGTTATCTCTGCACCTGCGTTGTTTTCTTCTCCTATACATACGAGCTCATGCAAAGACGAGTTTACCGTTTCAAGCAGAAGGGCTAAGCCGACATTCAATAGCTGGCTGATGGCTATTTTTTCCCTAGTGTCTTTGATGGCTCTGGAAACGTGACAGGACTAGCTCTGAACCATGAGCTGACTATTTTGTAAGGTCGGTATTTATGATTTCAGTAATAGCATGAGTTGAACTCGTCCGACGTGGGTACAACTAAAATCAACTAGAATGTCAAATCCATGTCTTTTTGTACGACAAATACTATGGACATGCAGTCATCTTCTATGGGATAGGTCAAAATCTACTGGGGACTTTTTTTTTTTTTGGGGGTTTGTGTTGGGGGTTGCGGTTTTCTGCAAATCTGTTGCTGAAAGTTTTGAAGATACGTGGTTATTTTCGTACTATGCAATAGGTAAGGCATTTTTTTTTGGTAAAATCATAGTTAGTGGTGATAATTTTCAGCCTGTCCTGCCATCATGGCTTACAACTGGAACAAAGTTAATAAGCTTGGATCGGTGAATGATTTGATATATCTTTAAAATTTGGGCAGAAGCAACATGAATCAGTCTAATCCAAGAACGCCACAATTTGACTCACTGAGCGAATAAATTTATTACAGTGAATTTCATATGGCCTATAATTGTCCTTTTTATGGATGAAGTGCAAGAATTAAGCCCCACAGTAACAAGCTGAGTGATGCTAAATTTGCTTTTAAAGCTTATGTAGGGTTCATATAGATCAAATGTATTCATTATATTAAATAAAGTCAACATATAATACAAACAACTGGGTATGAATACACATAACTATGTATAAATACACATAAATTCATTATATTTTGTATATAAACTTGTCATGAGAGTAATATTTTTCTTTCTTTTTTTTTCCCCTCAAGTTGTTTCAGAAGCTTTTGATAACATGTCTAAATTCAAGGATTGAGTCTAGAGCTTGCAAGTGCTGAGCCAAGAACATATTTAAAACACACTGGAATTAGAATCAGAAATGTAGCATTGGGCTTGTAACATGTCGCTCTCCTGAAATTTTATAGCAGGCTCCAAAGATCAAAACAAGGGTTGCAGAAATTTTGTGTTATATATACAACCAGCAGCTAGCTACCCTATGTTGAATTCACCGAGTGTTTATGTATGAACAGCCATACCTTTTTTAGCACACCAGTTCACTGGATGAAGGTAGCAAAATTTTGTAGTTGAAAGATCAAAATTCATCTTCTAGCTTCCATCAACAGATTGTATCTCAAGCTCTGCCCACCAAAGAGGGGAGAGTTTTGGACCTGCCCCAACAGGATTTATGCCCGTTATTTCTCTCAATCTTGCCGTAACTTCTCCAATTGCTGGCGGGTTGTTGAGTACACAAGATCTTATCACTTCATCAATTCTCTTCAGCTGCTCGACATCGTAAAATCCAAGCGTTGGATCAATCATTTCTTGAAGAGTTCGTGTTCCCATCAGATAGTCTGAAGTCCAGTCTTCAAGTGATCCATTGTCCATGGAATAAGGGACCCAACCTGTGATCATTTCGAGTAATACAACTCCAAATCTATAAACGTCATCTTCAAGATCAGCTGATGATGTATTTGACATATTTGTGCTAGTGGGTGACATTCCAGCAATAACATCATCTGAGAAACCAAAATCCAATATCTTGGCTGCATAATCTTCAGAGAGATTCACGCAAGATGAGGTGAGGCCCCTGTGGGCTATAGGCGGGTTCAGCTGGTGCATATGCTCGAGGCAGTATGCGATACCCATTGCTATCCTCAACCGCATCCCCCAATCCAAGTGTTCTGCTTCTCTTACTGCAGTAAACACACCAGATTACCTATCACCTTGTTGATATATATATATATATATATTTCGGAGGGTCAGATAGAGGGATATTGCATGAAACAGTGATCACAAAATCTCACATAGGATCTTTAAATGCAATTAAATATTGAAATTACATGCCTTATCTTTATTCTCTCTCTCTCTCTCTCTTTTTTTCCTAATTCATCTTTTCCCTTTATTAAAAGCACAATCACTGTTCTTCTATCTATATGCCTTATCACCTGAACTACATCACTACATAAAATAGTAAAAAAGGCAAAAATAGCAAAAGGAAAAAAAATCCATTACCCATGTTCTTTGATACAGTGAGATCTTACAGATTGACACCACATAGTTGGTCAATATAGCAGAAGTAGAGGGAAAAAAAAACTAAAACTAAAAAGGATTTTAATATGCATGAGAGTTCCTGCATTGTAGGATTTGGAGGAGGTAAATTATATGCAATCTTGCCCAGTATTGTAGAAATGTTTCACGGTTTAAACCCGTGACTCCCAGATTATAATGAAGCAGCCTCACTGTTGCAAAAAATCTCAATAAGAAAACCAACAGTTTTACAATAATATTAAGGGCCTGCGCTTCCAACTTACATTGACCAATTTATGCCTCGTATTTTTTGGCTGATTGAAACTACAAGAAACAGCAAAATTCCAACATGCTAGAATCTGAGAGCTTTATCTTTTAGATATAGATTTATTCTTTTGGAAGAGTAACCAAGTTTTGCTGTTAACAAGGGGTGAGCTTCTTCTGACATGAGAGAATCACACAATTAAAATTAACATAAAGTGACAATAAGTATAGATCATTTTATTCTTGAGTTTGTTATGAATATGAACTGGGCCCATCTCATCTTTTCCTTATATTGCTCATCTCTCTCTTCTCTTGACACCATCTAGGGTTTGGTCTTCCAAACTTTTATATGACCCCACCCCACCAGAAAAAAAAAAAATTGCCAGGTAAATTTTATTGGAAATGAGTACTCCTCACCAATCCTCATCACTCTATCATCTTTTATAACAATCATGTTCTCAGTCGTAGGATCCATTTAAATGTAACCAAAACCTAACATACTTACTGTGTAGGTGCTCAGATAGTGTGCCATTTGGAGCATATTCGAAAACCATCATTCTAGTGAAATGCTGATCTTCCTCACAATAACCAAGAAGGTTGACAAAGTTTTTGTGGTTCACTTTTGATAAAGTATCTACCTGAAAACATAGAAGAAGAAAGTATAAGGGACCATAGGTGGACAGATGACACAGAATCTTCTAGTTTAATTTGCTGGTTACCTTCTTCCTAAAATGTGTTTCCAGGTTCTTGGACCAGTCTTTGGTAGATGCCAAAACGAAAGACATCACAGCTATTTCGACTCCACTTGACAGCGTCCCTTTATACATGGTGCCCACCGATGAAGAACCAATTACATTACTAAAATCTTCACAAGCTGTTTCCAGCTCAGACCTCTTCAGCTTGGGGACACCTGAAATGCAGGTTCCAACGATGAACAAGAACAAACAAAACCTTGCCAAAAATAAATAAATAAAAAAATAGCAGGTCTAACATATATAAGAAGACATGAATGATACTGTCTTGTGTGTGTCAATAGTGGTGCAGACAATCTAAGTCCAATGGGTTTCTCTTCTGCTTCCCAGAAATGGATATGGAGCCAGCAAAATACAAATTTTCTGCTATGCCTAGAAAGTTACAAATGAGTAATTAGCAAACAAGACTTAAGCCAAGTTCCTAGACAGCTATGAAAGCCTTAAATGATTGCTCCATACTCTTCTAGTATATAATATGGAATTCACATGTTCTTCAGTCAAATCCCCAGTATTCTTGTTAAGAATTGAGGATCCACTACATGCTTTTGGGATTCTGGGTGTGAGTTTTATTGGGTACCAGAGGTGCTCTCATGACATTTCACAATGGAGCACTTACAGACTTATTCACACAGGTCCACCTGGTTTGGACATAGAATTGACTTGTGATGGCTTGAGACCGGAGGATATGGGAGCCCTTGTTAAGGAGACTATCAATCTCAGTAAAAAGTTTTAGCTCAATTTGCTACAGAGGTCACTACAAGTCTTAATTGATGGCTGCAAACTTGTCAGATATCTTTTGTGGAATGCTGAGTCATAAACACAAGATCCTTTGTTTGAAAAGGCGGGATACAAAGTTGTGGCCTTCAACTGACCTTTTGCAAGTTCTACACTGCTGAATTGCTGTGTTCTATCAGCACCAAAAATTTTTAAAAACAATTTTTTTCATGATTTTCAAATATAGTAATGCTAATTAAATATCATTACTAATAAAGAAGCATTACCAGTAACAAAGACTTTCTGAAGTTGCCCACTTAATCCTGTGGCCCAGGGCCGAACAGTGGAAATCTTATTGCTTCTACAGAAAAATATACCAAGGGCTGATGCCAGAACCATGAATCCCCCGATTGCTGCAGGCACTATCACAGCTACATGAGATTTATGGTTTTTCGAAGACGAAGCAGTACTGTTTGAAGCAGTACTGTTTGAAGCAGCAGATGGAGGCGATGGTTCATGTGATGATGGAGATTCGGCCTTCTTTGGAGAATGGGGAGGTGGTGATTTGGCTGTCACTAATGCTTTTTTTTTGGAAGGAGGAGATTGGGACGGGGAAGATGAAGATTCTGATGGTGGTGATTTGCTTTTGGAAGGAGGAGATTGGGATGGGGAAGATGAAGACTCTGATGGTGGTGATTTTTTTTTGGGAGGAGGAGATTGGGATGGAGAAGATGAANNNNCTTTGATCGTGGTGATTTGTTTTTGGAAGGAGATTGGGATGGGGAAGATGAAGACTCTGATGATGGTGATTTTTTTTTGGAAGGTGGAGATTGGGATGGCGGGGAAGATGAAGACACTGATGGTTGTGATGAAGGTGATTTTGATGGGGGAGACGGTAGTGATGCTGATATGTTTTTCCCTCGTAATCTTCGAACAGAAATTAGCGCTCTCCGATGTACTGGATCTTCTGCTGTTGCAATGTGCCTATAAGAAGTGAAACAGCAATTTTCATGTTTAATGGAAAGAGTGATGACATAATAAGAAAATCTGTTTTGGTATGTATGAATCAAATCCTGTTCCTCTCACCCTAGGTAGCACCACTGATATAGGTAAAGATGTAACAGATGCGTGGTTGCAAGCCATTACAGACAAAACAATACACACTATATGCTGACTTTATCGGTTAATCCAACCAACCACCAGAGACACAACCATTTACTTATCATATTTCTAAGATACTTTGGTAGCAAGTTCCTGTATTTCAGTAAGAGAGAGGGTTTAATTCCTTCTCTTTGAATTTTTTTTCAAAAGGTTGGGCAATGACCATGAATCACAATGCTGGATCATGCATGCCAAGCACTTTCTGTGGTCTTATTATCTCTAGAAAATACTGGAGGAGTTACCTAAAATCCTAGTTTTCTTAGCTTAGAGCAAGATCCCACAATGCGAGACTCAAGGCATCACTGTTGTTATTGTTGGCTTTGCATTTGTATATGTATATGTATGTGATATGTACATGTATATTTATGTGTATGTCTGTGTATGTGTTATATGTGCATGTATATATATATATTGCCAACTGAATCATTTCTGATTATCTGAAATAATTATTGCTCTGCTTGATGTAAAGGAAACTTTATTCAACACACCCAAAAGAGTGCCTCAAGACAATCCATTCCATTCAGACCTCTTACTTCGTCTACAAGTTTCCCATAAGCTACCTGATCCATGTAAATGGAGATGCCTTCCGATTTTCTGCAGTGGCACCAGATGCTTCAGTTTTCATTTCATATGGTGATTCTTTCACAGCATCAGGCAGATAGTTCTTATCAATCTGAACTTCAGAAACCACCATAAGTCCTTCAAGTTCAGGAGACATGCAATGAAGGATTCCATTGTTGTCTAACAGACTGCAACATAAGTAGACACAAAATAGTAATGACTTCAAGTCAAATGAGGAGAATTCAATTAAACATTAATTCCAGATTTTATATGACTAACTTAGTATTAAGTCCAATCAACTTACAGAACAGAGAGAGTAATGGCCAATTGAGGTGGAAGTTGGCCACTGAAATTATTGTAACCCAAATCCAACATCTCCAACTCTTTTAACTCTCCAATCTCTTCAGGAATGACTCCAGAAAAAGAATTGTTGCGTAATATGCTGCAAAAATTGGTGATGGTGAATTGTTTGGAGGACAAAAGGTGGAATAATTTGTTTCCCATATGACAAATCAGGGAACAAAAGCATTTTTTTCCTTCAACAAACTTTCGTGCATACATAGATTTTGCATGAGTCAAACAACCAAGTTCAGGTGCAAGTATTCCCTGAAGACAAAGATCTCTCAAGTTCCTGCAATGTACATATCAATCTTCAGAGATCATAAAACATAGATTACTGAAGAACAATGTGAAACTTAATTCAGGATAAATATAAACACATTGTCAGATTAATTTAATTGAATTTTCCAGTAGATCTGACAAATAGATAACAGCATATTATACTCATGCACAGCCATGCATTACGAGACATTTTTGTCTTGAAGCTGCCAAAAATCTTTCCTATCACCTGAACTATCTAGTTAACTTATTAGACTTGAACCGTGAGCACAAGTAGTAAGATTCCCAGAAAAGAATAACCATCATTTGGTTTAAACTACATTTCAAAAATGATAAAATGGCAACTACAATCTAACAGAGAATTGCTTCACACATCACTTATACCTTGTCCACAATCAGATTCATGACAAATTTCTTTCACCGTTTATTTCACTTATTAACTATATCCCTCAAACAGCCTCTCTCACTATTAAGGCCAAAGGAGTAGCAGTAAAATGTTAATTGCTCATTAGAACATGTATTCTACTGAAAAAACAATTTAAAAGCTCAAACTCTCAATGAAAGTCCTGGGTCATAGTCTCTCTATAGAAGAGATGGTTGAGTGATTCAGGCATAGCATTAGAATTGCTATCTAGGCTTTTGTTTACAGAGACTCCAAATCCCTTTCTTTCCCTATCTTCACCTAATTCATCAACATTCCTAACTGTAATAAATGAATCACTGAGAGATACTATTACATTATTACAATGATTAGATCCTTACCTTATTTTAATATGGATTTTATGTTTGTAATTCCAATCTAGAATTTCTTTTGGAATTCCACTCATCTTGGGTTTCTAAAACATGCATTTACTCCTTACATTAATGCCTTGTCATCAAGATTGTGAAACTCAAACTTCCATTAAAGAAGCATATTATATTGTTCCAATTAAGGACCTACAGTCATACCAATGTACAAAATATAAGACACATATGACAACAATCACTATTACACTATCCTTATTTCAGTTTTTGTTGTTTGATAAGTTGTAATTCTAATTTTGAATCATTGTAGAGCTTGTTACGTGCTATATGTTTGTCTGTGAATCAAGAAGAAATATGATGTATCGGATTAAATATGTGCTTATAGATGCTCAACCGAAAGACTGAATTATATTATAAGCTGCAATGCTATTATTAAGCCTACCCATAAATAGAATAACAAAAAAACTGATACTTCGCATTGTCAGAAAGAGGCAAAAAGGTGTGAAGCATTGTTTCCCCTTTTTGTTCACTGTGGATGATAAAGCTTCCTACCTTCCATTGGATTTTAAAAGATTTTTATAATAGAGGTCTTCAAGCTAAAAACTGTTAAAACACCATAACTTGAACAAACAGAATCTGAAACATTGATTCCTTTAACATGCAAAGGCTTAGATTTGATCCATCACCATTATTAACCGGGGGATAGTAAGATGCATAGGATCAAAAATAGATAACAAAGTCCCTCTGCAAGGGCAAGATATAGACAAATAATAAGAAAATTTCAGCTTATAGGAACATAAGCATAAGCTATAGGAACATAAGCATAAGCTATTCAAGTTTTCAAGTAGCAATATGTAAGTCTAAAGCCATCATATTCATCATATTAAGGATTTTCAAGAAGCAAAAACCATAAGATTAAAGACTAAATAGATTCTGTTTGATCATCACTCATTCAGATTTGGTTAACTGATAAAAGCAGGAAGACTCACAAGGAGACTACATTTCCATCAGCACATTCCACTCCAAACCACGAACATGGATCTGTTTCTCCAATATTTTCACCCCAACTTGACAACGCTCCAAATGGGTCAGTAACCACTCTGTCTCTGAATCTCAACAAGGCCATACCTGTTTACAAACATATACAATAATCCTCCAATGAATAATTGCCGTTCGAACATGATTCATGTGTCAAAAGCAGTTTCTTTTTTATTGAAAAGAAAAAAGAAAAAGGCAGCAAAGAATTTGAGCATACAACAAACAATAATAACCAATTAGCAATAGTCTATCTCAAACATCCAAGTGCTCAATAGTCAATAATTCATCAATAGCCAAATCTCTTGCTTTTGAAGGGAAACAAAAACTCAGAAATCGAAAACGCAAAATATACATATATATTAGATCGGAATTCATGCAGAGCTCGTACCTTCATCATTGAGGGACCAAGAGAGCAAGAGCTTCTGATTCATCAAGCTTATCAAAACAACCACAAGCCATCTCCAAAGTCTATTGATCGTCCAGCAATCGTTCATTTTTCTCATCAAACATCACCAAAACACAAGTCAACAGCTCAAAAAATCAACAAATACCCCCGTTACGCAAAGTTAGCTGTAGGCTCGGTGCTCTTCTAAGCTTGAACTTGTCAAATTTACCAAACACGGAATTATCAAAACCCAGAAGAAAAGGCAAAAAAATAAACCGATAAAAAAACCAAAAAACACGCAAACCAGGGACCAGAAAATTTGACTGACAAGGTTTCAAAATAACCGTAGGGCAGAATAAAGAATCGACAGATACAATCAAAATAGCTGGCGAAAAATAAGTGAAAGTGGGGAAATGTTAGAAAGGTGGAGGATCGCCATGAGGAGTTTGATCAGAGAATGTTAGCGGATTATGAAAGAAATTTCAGGTTAGGAGGCTGGGAAGGACTTGAACAAGCTTTCGTTTGACTGATTTGCAAAGAAGAAAGAGAATGGGACCGGGAGGAAGCTGCGTCTGTCCTTTTCTTTGGTCTTTGGAAGTGATTACTATTATTGAATGATGTTGATCGCCATGATTCAGCAGAAGGTGCTGTCATCACACAGGTAGACATAGTCATCGCCACGGCTCCTCCCGTGCATACTGTTAGGGGAAAATTGGGCTACCAAAAACGCGTTCAGCTGTAAGAAAGAAAAAAAGTTATAAAATTTTAAAAAATAATAATAAGATTATCTAAACAGGAGT
>JAODPA010071802.1:4809-17084 GCA_025585075.1 Nepenthes mirabilis
GATAATTTATTTTATTAATTAGCTTAATCTTTGATAGGGTGAGAAATAACATTTATATAATTAAAGAATCAGTTATCTTCCTATTCTATGAATGATGGAATTATCCATTATGATTGTACAAATAAAATAGGTAGCTTCTTCAAAAACATATTGGGACAATTTTCTAAATTCAAATTAAAGGCAGTTTTCATAACTTTCTTCATGGCTTTTTTCCTCTTTAAAAAATAGTCTTCTAGAAAAATTGAAAATGAACCTCTTCACAAACAATTTCTACAACTCGAAATAGAGTAAAGGGTGAAGGGAGAGAAATCAGTTCCAAGTATTTAGAAAAAAATGCTAAGCATGAATTCAATTTTATTATGATATTTAATTTTGTATTCTGAATTGTGAAATAACATGATAATTTAATTTTTCCTAGAATGATTTTATCTTATAAATACAAAACTTAGACAACTTTAAAGAGAACATACTTTCCTTGTCCTTTCTGAATAAAATGTGCTATTACAGGTTGTTCAAGCAACTCCTCCTACTCGCACTTGTTAACCAAATGGCTTCTGGGCTATTTCGATTCATTGGAGCAGCAGGGAGGAACATGATTATTGCAAACACATTTGGGTCGTTTGCATTGCTTTCGCTGTTTGCATTGGGCGGCTTTGTACTCTCACGAAGTATGACTAACTTATCGAGAGTTCTAGGAAAATGTACCTCTGGTCTTAAATCATTGAATGTAAATTTAATGCTCAATGTGTTTTGTTTTTTTGAAAAGAAAATTAGTTTTCATGAAAGTTTCTTTTTTAAAAAAAGAAAAAAAACATATGGACTGTTAAATTTACATTTAACAATCTCAGACGTGAGACGAAGGAGCTGTATCTCAGGGTGAGGCACAGCCTCCTTGGTTTTGACATATCGACGCATTTAATTGACAAAGAATTAACCAAAAAAAATGGTGTTTATATATTTTTGGGGGTTCTGCTCTTCCTTGTTAACAGAGGAAGTGAAGAAATGGTGGATATGGGGTTATTGGTCTTCGCCATTGATGTACGCACAGAATGCTATAACTGTAAACGAGTTCCTCGGACATAGTTGGAGTGAAGTAAGTCCATGTGCTCTTGTTTTTTGAAATTTCTTCCCTCAAAATGAACTTGATTTTGAAATTTGTGGCTACCATTACAGATTCCTTCAGGGGCAAATGAGCCGTTAGGTGTCACGATCCTGAAGTCTAGAGGATACTTCCCACATGCATACTGGTATTGGCTCGGTGTGGGGGCTTTATTGGGATTTATATTCCTCTACAACATCCTTTATATTTTGGCTCTTACCTTTCTTAAGCGTGAGTACTTGTTCTTCTTGTGATTTGTGATTGTTAGTGCTGTAGCTTAAGCACTGAAATTGTGCATACATATGCAGCTATGGGGAAGCATCAATCCAGAACCACAGATGAATATGCAAATGAAGAAAAGAGTTTAAGAGGAGGTGTCCTCGAGATGTCAAACAGAGGAAAATCCTTAGACAGAAGAACATCTAAAGGTTATTAAGATCACAGCATACATCTATTGTGTTAATCGCTTATTCGATATGCTAATCAACTTTAAATTAACCTGCAGTTCGAGCTGGTGATATAAGGTCTAATATCTCATCTGGGTCATCCACAACCTCAGAAGTTATCGTCAATGCCATTCAAAATAACAACAAAAGGGGAATGGTTCTTCCATTCGAGCAACACTCAATCACTTTTGATGAAATTCGATACTCGGTTGACATGCCACAGGTAAATGGATTTGATTGTATCCCTTAAAATGCTAAAAAACTAGTTTATCACACAAAAGAAAATACATTTTGGAGACTTATCGATATAGTCGAATGTGTAGGAAATGAAAAATCAAGGTGTCAATGAAGATAGATTGGAACTTCTGAAGGGTATCAGTGGAGCTTTCAGGCCTGGTGTGTTGACAGCTTTGATGGGTGTCAGTGGTGCCGGTAAAACCACTCTTATGGATGTTTTAGCAGGAAGGAAAACTGGCGGATATATTGAAGGGAGCATAATGATTTCCGGTTACCCAAAGAAACAACAAACTTTTGCTCGAATCTCAGGTTACTGTGAGCAAAATGATATCCACTCTCCCCATGTTACTGTCTATGAATCTTTGCTCTATTCAGCATGGCTCCGTTTATCTCCAGAAGTTGACAATCAAACTAGAAAGGTTGGTTTTTTCTACTTGCTTCGAGTTAACTTGTATAGTCTAATTTCTTCTAAGATGGAGTCCACCACAAATGCCTGCAGATGTTTGTGGAGGAAGTTATGGAGCTGGTTGAACTGACCCCTCTCAGAGGAGCTCTAGTTGGACTACCGGGTGTGAGCGGTCTCTCTACAGAGCAACGAAAGCGGTTAACCATCGCAGTTGAGCTGGTGGCTAACCCTTCTATTATATTTATGGACGAGCCAACTTCAGGGTTAGATGCTAGAGCCGCGGCCATTGTGATGAGGACAGTTCGAAACACTGTGGACACCGGAAGAACAGTCGTGTGCACCATTCACCAGCCGAGCATTGACATATTTGAAGCATTTGATGAGGTAAAAGAAGAACAAATGCTTCACACTGTAACACTTTTAGTAACTTTTTTTCTTACTGGTTGTTGAATGATCACTGATCATAAGAGTTGATATGTGGATGTAGCTATTCCTACTAAAGCGAGGAGGTCAAGAAATTTATGTGGGGCCACTGGGACGCCATTCCAGCCATCTGATTAAGTACTTTGAGGTGAAGTAAATACTATTAGCAATTTGTATTTTCAATGAACTCATTACAAATCCTTCTGATTAATGTCTCTAATTATTGCTTTTGATTTGCTTTCTTTAGGCTATTGAAGGAGTTTCCAAAATTACAGATGGCTATAATCCGGCTACATGGATGTTGGAAGTTACAACTGCAGCACAAGAACTAGCATTGGGAATAGATTTTACTCAAATTTATAGAAATTCAGACCTATATAGGTGGGATAAATTAATAACTATTTTAAAGTATGTGAAATATTTATGAAATTAGTAACAGTAAATCAATAAACAATTTCATAATAAAACACCTAATTTATGTATAAAGAATGAAAGGCTTCACTATTTTTGAAATTATGATTACAATAGGAGAGGTTACAAATTAAGTTTTTGAAATCTTACTCAACCCTACTGTAAAACATAGGATATAGTAAAATTGATTAGTCTAAAAAATATTACTGATTGACCCGACTCTCTGCTATCACCACTAACCTCTATCCAAAATTCACATGAAGTTACACCACGAACCTTTCAAGATTTGTCTTTAATCGGGCCGATCACACAAAATAAATTCAGGTCGAATGTAACATAATAAAATGCTTGTCAATATATATTGGTATTGGGCTCCTCGACACTAATATTTTCAAATACTATTGATAATTACGATGTGTCAGCCGATATTTTGAAACCTACCATTATTTTTAATATATATTTTGGTTTTGAACGTATGTATATCTATACAAATATATAAAATATGATTAAATATAATAAAGTTTTAATAATTTTATTTTGGTCATAAAAAACCGATAGCGATGTGTATTGCCCGAGACGGGCTCAATTGATGCCGACATCGATGTTTTACTCCATCAAAACCACAAACAACGTGATTATTCAAGCTCATAATAGAGTAGAATTAACATCTTTGCTTAACTAATGATTGACTTGTTTCTTTTTTCAGGAGAAACAAAGCTCTAATCCAAGAGCTAAGCACACCACGTCCGGGCTCAAACGACCTCTATTTCCCAACACAATATGCGCAGCCATTCTTCATCCAAACCGCCGCATGCCTGTGGAAGCAGAACTGGTCATATTGGCGGAACCCTCCGTACACCGCCGTGAGATTTCTCTTCACAACTTTCATAGCCTTGATGTTTGGCTCTATGTTCTGGGACCTTGGAAAGAAGTAGTAAGTTCTAAAATTGGAGCACTTCAATAAACGTGGGAGAAAAAAAACCAAGTACTCCAATTCTAAACTATAATTTGCCTTGTCAAATAATCTTCAGCAACACAGAGCAAGACCTGTTCAATGCAATGGGCTCCATGTACGCAGCGGTTCTGTTCATCGGAGTGCAAAACGCATCGTCGGTGCAACCTGTTGTGGCTGTCGAAAGAACTGTGTTCTATAGAGAAAGGGCTGCTGGAATGTACTCGGCGTTGCCTTATGCCTTCGCTCAGGTAAATCACATCACATGATAATTACCCTTTTTTTGGTAGTTTTACGCAGTTCTTTCAGCTAATTGATTTGCTCAAATGGCAACACCATTTTTAACTAGAAAAATCACCAATTATCCTAACCATTAACAATCATACCTTTCTCGAGAGAAAGCCTATAAGAAGAAAAGCCTTGTTGCGTCGGTTTTGATATAGAACGTAGACATTAGATCAAAGAACAACCCATAAGTTTCAAATAATTCTATTTTCTAGGAAAAATTCTTTTGCTGGATTTTGTTAGACAAAGCATAATCAAACAAAAAACATCATTGTATCTTGAGAATGGTTTATATAAACCCATTTGCTGACAAATATATAGTATTAAGGAAAGTGGTTTAAACATACTATTAAATATGTCACAAATTTATTTTATATGATCTGTTTATTTAAAAATATAATCTGAAATTTATATAATATGATTTGTTATAAATTTTAAAAATGAAATATGTTAACTGATTTTAAAGTACAATTAATGTTCGTCTAGCTCCTCCCATGACTTTATTTGTTGAAAATAGTAAAATTTCTTCCCATTTGCCCATAATTTTTATTCTTTCAGGTGGGTTTTTTTTTTAATGTAATATTCCTGACGAGTTTTGTCCGCTTGATTCTCAGGTGCTGATTGAGATACCGTATATCATGGCACAGGCTGCAGTATATGGTCTCATAGTGTATGCGATGATTGGATTCGAATGGACGGCGGCCAAATTCTTTTGGTATCTATTCTTCATGTTCTTCACTCTCCTCTACTATACCTACTATGGCATGATGACGGTGGCCGTCACCCCGAACCAACACATCGCCTCCGTTGTTGCCGCCGCCTTCTATTCTATTTGGAACCTCTTCTCAGGATTCATCATCCCAAGACCTGTAAGTTCCCATCACCGTCTTTTCTGCCTCTTTTGCCGTCCATTTATCGGGTAAATATTATGAATCTATTTGATTGATTCCAAGAAAACCTAAAAGAGGGGAAATTTTTATTTGAATGAAATTATCTTCTTACATTTAATTTACAATGGAAATTATATTTTTGTTGTGTAAACAGAGCATTCCTGTATGGTGGAGATGGTATTACTGGATCTGCCCGATGGCTTGGACATTGTACGGATTAGTTGCTTCGCAGTTCGGAAACGTACAGGCTGTGCTCACCGACAAGAACCAAACCGTGGAGGAATTCGTGAGAAGCTACTTCGGTTTCAAGCACGATTTCCTCGGTGCGGTCGCCGGCGTTGTCGTTGGGTTCGTGGTGTTATTCGCATTCATCTTCGCCTTCTCCATAAGGTCCTTCAATTTCCAGAAGAGATAAGAACGACATGCGACTCCAACAATCGAAATCTCCTCAGAAATTTTAGGGTATGATCAATTTGTATCATTTTGTAAGAAACTTGCAATATTTCGAGTTCATATTGTAGTTTGTAAATTCGCCGCGACTCAGCATATTGAAGCTGAGTTAGGGTTTTTATATCATTTGTTTTGTAATTTTTTCTCAATTCAAATCATTGTGGTTTTATTAGATGTAATCAAAATCTATGCAGGTCAGTCTTTGATGAAAGATAATAATTGTTAAGCCGGATTACGTGGAGTTAGGGTCGATTACTCAACCCACTAACGATAATCCTGCTAGTCCATTTTTAAAATTATGTCGGTTTTGATCGTTTTATAAATATTTTTTAAGTATTTTTTTTTACTTAAAACTTAGATNCAAGCTGTGGATATAATCCAAACCCAAATCACCACACAATTTATTAATAATCTATTTGATAACATATTTCTAACTTTTTATATTATAAAATAAGTTCAATTTTTATTATATTATTATCATGAATAACTGACTTATTGATAATTAAAAAGAATTTTAGCTGTGTGCATTGCTTATGCCCCTCACTCAAAGGGTTCCTCATGGCAGTGTTACAACTATGAATCAAAACTGATAAAAATATCAACTGATTAGGCATGTTAAGCACCTGGAGTGCCTTGCATGAATGGCTGACGATAGCTGTAAGTGTCGAAAACAGTTTTCAAAACAACTGGCAATCCCCTTTCAACCGCTGAAGCATGTTCCAAAGCCTTGGAGACCCAAGAACAAAGTTCTGATTTCCCAGCAATGGCGGTCTCAGCTAAAACCCTGCCAATCCTTCCAAACTCAAACTCTCTGACCAATCTCCACACAAAACCTAGGAAAAGAAGATTAAATCTCTCTCTTTACAACCAAATCAACCTTTTCTCTCTGAGGAAAACCCAAGAAGTATCCGTCCTCAACACCAGCTCCGTCGACACAAACACAAACTTCAACTCCCATATAAACGAACTGTGCCTTCGTGGGAACTTAGAACAAGCTCTAAGATGCTTAGATTCCATGCAAGCACTAAACTTGACCGTCGAAGAAGAAACTTACATTGCTTTGTTAAAGCTGTGCGAGTGGAAGAGAGCAGTGACTGAGGGCTCACGTTTGTATTCTCGTATCGTGAATTCGAATACCATCTTAGGGATTGGAATTGGGAATGCTTTATTGAGCATGTTTGTGAGATTTGGAAATCTGAGTGATGCATGGTACGTGTTCGGTAAAATGTCTGAGAGGGATGTGTTCTCATGGAATGTGTTGGTTGGTGGTTATGCAAAAGCTGGATTTTTCGACGATGCGTTGGATTTGTATCATCGGATGTTGTGGGCGGGTTTCAGGCCGGATGTCTTCACCTTCCCTTGTGTTTTGAGGAGCTGTGGTGGTGTTCCGGATTTGGCTAGGGGTAGGGAGATTCATGTTCATGTAATTAGATACGGGTTTGAATCCGATATTGATGTGCTCAATTCCCTGATCACCATGTATATGAAATGTGGTGATATTCTCGGTGCCCGGTCTCTGTTCGATAGAATGCCTAAAAGGGACACCATTTCGTGGAATGCGATAATTTCAGGGTACACTGAGAATGGGGAGTGTTTGGAAGGGTTGCGATTGTTCTTGGAGATGCAGAAACAGGCATTTTATCCAGATTTGATGACGATGACTAGTGTAATATCTGCGTGTGAGGTTTTGGCTGATGAGGGTTTAGGAAGGAAGATTCATGGGTATGTGATAAAAACAGGGTTAAGACTTGAAGTTTCAGTGTGCAATTCACTAATTATAATGTATTCGAGTGTTGGAAATTGGTCGGAAGCTGAGAGGGTTTTCTCTATGATGGAATCTAGGGATGTGGTATCATGGACGTCTATGATTTCAAGTTATGAAGATAATGGTTTTCCTGAAAAGGCTGTGGAAACTTATAAGTCGATGGAGGCAGAGGGCATCATGCCAGATGAGATCACACTTGCTAGTGTAATATCTGCCTGTGCATCCTTAGGTCTTCTAGATATGGGTGTTAGGATCCACGGACTTGCTAAAAGGACAGGATATATTTCGTATGTGATAGTTTGTAATGCATTGATTGATCTTTATTCTAAGTGTCAGTGCATCGATAAGGCTGTGGAAGTCTTCCACCAAATTCGAGACAAGAACATAATATCTTGGACTTCCATCATCATGGGGCTTCGAATAAACAACAGGTGTTTCGAGGCGATGTTTTACTTTCGCCAGATGAAAATTTCACTAGAACCTAATTCAATTACCTTGTTGTCAGTCCTTCCTTCATGTGGCAGGGTAGGTGCTTTGATGTGTGGGAAAGAGATCCATGCCTATGCCTTCAGGACTGGTTTAGCTTTTGAAGGATTTTTACCCAATAGTCTTTTAGATATGTATGTCAGGTGTGGAAGGATGAAACCTGCTTGGAACCAGTTTAATGATCAGAAGAATGATATAGCTGCATGGAATATTATGCTTTCAGGCTATGCACAAAAGGGGCAAGGAACACTTGCCATTGAGCTTTTCCAGAGAATGGCAGCTTCTAATGTGCATCCTGATGCAGTAACTTTCATCTCTTTACTGTGTGCCTGTAGTAAATCTGGTATGGTGACTGAAGGTTTGAAGTACTTTGATATCATGAAAAATGATTACTGCATTGTCCCAAATCTGAAGCATTATGCTTGCATGGTAGATTTGCTTGGTCGTGCCGGGCATTTGGAGGATGCTTATGAGTTCATTCAGAGAATGCCTTTGAAGCCTGATTCAGCCATTTGGGGTGCTTTATTGAATTCTTGTAGAATTCACAGGAACGTTGAGCTTGGGGAACTAGCAGCTCAGCATATCTTTGAAGTCAATAAACAGAGTGTTGGATATTACATTCTCTTGAGTAATCTCTATGCTGACAATGGCAAGTGGGATAAGCTTGCTAGAGTAAGAAATATGATGAGGGAGAGAGGCTTAATTGTAGATCCCGGTTGCAGCTGGATAGAAGTGAAGGGAAAAGTCCACGCTTTCCTCAGTGGCGAAGATTTTCACCCTCAAATAAAGGAAATAAATGCTGTTTTAGGGCAATTTTATCAGAAAATGAGGGCTGTTGGGTTCAGTGAGGCAGAGATTGATTCTAAAGATGATTCAAAAGCTGAGGTTTTCTGTGGACATAGTGAAAGACTGGCACTTGCATTTGGGCTGATTAATACTGCTCCTGGAATGCCTATATGGGTCACTAAGAATCTGTACATGTGTGAACGCTGTCACAATACTATGAAGTTCATTTCAAAAGTTGTTAAGAGAGAAATCTCTGTTAGGGATACTGAACAGTTTCATCACTTCAAGGATGGATACTGCTCTTGCAGGGATGAGGGTTTCACGGGAAAAACTTGAAGGGGAAGAACCAAATTGACTTTGAACCTTTATTATGTTGGCTAATGAGAAAGCTTTGACTGGTATAGTGCTATAGGATGGGCGTCAATCAAATAAAATACAAAATCCCAAATCCATCTTATTTCAAAGTCGCTCTCACGGGTACCGTGTATTTTATTTGGAGGGACCAGAACTTTTGCCTCCTTTGATGGTGATAAACTACTCATATCATCTAGAATTTCCTGCCTGATAAAGGTATTTCCAAAGATGTTGCCCTATCAGTCAATGCATGATATTTCTATCTTGTTCCCCTTGCCTCTTGATCTTCACAACCATTTGTTATTAGTTGAGTGATGTTTTATTTCTCCTATCAGTTTTTTTCTCTGTAGTTTAGGATTTGTGTATCCGATCCGACGTTGGTATATTGACTGCACAGGAATCCTTGTATATAAAATTTCGATGGAATATATATAAGTGCATTCTTACCCAAAAAGAGGAAAGCCTTGACATTTGGAGATAAAGGATGATGTATTAGGAGAATCATTGGTGTACACATGAAGTAGGGTTTTGAACGGTGTGCATTGAATTCACATGATAGTAAGGATCACTTTGTGTCTATGTACTTAAAGGATAACACTGAGGAAAAGAAGCTGCTTCAATCTTCTCTTGTCAACCATTGGATCTGTCCAAGCCCTCCTGGATTGCCTCATTGCTGGGGTTTTCAACAGTGTGCATTGAATTCATATGATTGTAAGGATCACTTTGTGTGTATATACTTAAAAGTATAACACTGAGGAAAAGAAGCTGCTTCAATTATCTCCTATCAACCATTAGATCTGTCCAAGTTCTTCAATGCAGGAACCCAGAAGAAATTGCTTGTAAAAGGTTTTTCTTTTCTCCCTTGCTTTTCTGTAAACCTCCATTTTCGTGATTGCATGAAGTTGGAGATGCAGTGTTTGAGATCAGACGGGTATAATGTCATACTAAAATGCGTATATAGTTTAGTTTTCATCATGTACTTTAGGTTCGACTAGTCTTCATATTGATTACAGTGCCACTTTTTTTGACACCGGCTTCTATGGCAGCTGCTTGCAACTTTGTCATAAAGGGTGGCATAAACGATTGGTAGCTTTATTGAATATCTGTGTTAGAATCAATTGTGGCCATATAAATATACGCATTAGGAACAGAACAAGATGAATTAGGAAAAATATTGGCTTATATATCCCGATTTCGTTGCTGTATTTTTGGGTACAATATTAATATGTATCGGCTAATCCATGGTTGGTGGCTGAAGTGCTCGAACTTTTATGTCTCAGGCAAACTTGCAAATAAGTCAGCTTCAATGCGACCACAGATTGAAGTAACTAAATTGTTTATATTTGTTGATAAAGTAGCCGTTTCTTTGCAGCAATCTGCAACCAGCAATCAAACAAGCAGACTCCAGACGTTAACACACTTATCAAAGCAATGGTTAAACAAATTGGTGGTAATGATCTTACAAACAAGGAAAATGTGAAAAATCATTTCTTCACAGCTTTCTTGATTAACTTGAAGGATGATTTGAAATGCTTGTTGTCCACAACATCATGATCCTTATAGCCGTCATCATCATCTATAACCATGGGCTTCTTCATCATGCAGTCAACCCCCTTTCTCATGCTTAATATGATTGATGGAGAAGATGGAATTCGTCGAAATGCCCTGGCGCTATCACTCCGGCTGAGATCCTCCTCCACACCTTTTCCTGTTCTTTCTTGCCCCCCAAAACTCTTTCTCATTTCTACTCTTTTTCCATTACTAGCAGCTTCAATCAACTCGCTTGTCTCTGAGATGCGTCTTCTAGGAGTGCTAACCGAACGTCGTTTGCTAGCTTCAATCTGTGTCATCCCTTTATCTCCATAGTCTTTTTCATAGTTTCTTTGCTGAGTGTTTTCCTGGCTTACTGCCTTTATCTCTTTCTGTGGGTATTTTTCAGGAGTTATTTCATCTCCTGGTGAATTTTCCAACAGCATTTGGAGCCATTTTTCTACATTCTCTTTGCCTCTTTCTTTTCTGGATTCTTGATCCTCCTCAATTTCTGGTTCTTGAACTAATGGAAATCGAACTATGTAATGATTATCTGCTAGCTCGTCTCTAATTTCTTTTGCAGGCTGTGCTTGTTGCTGTTCGATTTCTTCATCGAGTGAACGGCGGCCTGCTTCAGATAATTTTTGTTCTTCTTCTAGGAATACCCTCAGCTCCTTATGTGGTGTCCGTGGTTTCAAAACTGAAGAAGTGGGCATTGTTTTTAGATCAATCTCTTTGCATAAAGTATCATTCATTCGTGATCTCTTCTTCCTTGCCATTAGTTTCTCCAGATCATCTCTGTGCTTATTCTTTTTATGCAGTTCTTTCTCAGCAGAATCACAGATTGCCCGTTGTGCTTCTAGTGCTGCCATGAGAGCACTACTTGCAGCCTGGTTTAATCTTACCTGTTCCTTGTAAACAACACTTCTGCAGAGGAAAATAAAAACACATTTGAGAAGATGGGTTCAGCACGCTATAATATACTATCATAATCATTACTTACTGGTGCATAGCATCTCGGATCATTTTTTCGAGCATGGATCGATATGAAGATTGCGCCTCTGCTAGCTTCCGGCATTTTTCAGCCCGTTGTCTTCTTTTTGTTAGCACCCTTTCTAAGTCTTTGATAGCGACCTTTTCTTCTTCATTCTTTTGCTTCCAATCGTTCACTTCATCATCCAACTTGTGAATCTCTGCTTTCATGTTGTTAGTTTCTTCTCTCTGCTTCAATGAATCTCTGGCCATGACTATGGCCTTATACGGATTGATCTCCGTGTCTGGGTTCTCATTTTCTTTCAACACACCATATTTTGATTTTGTTGCAGCTGTCCAAAACATGGGACACAGCATGAATGTAATTTTATGTATTGGCCTCAGGTCGCATGGGATGTAATTTGTTTTCAAATCAGAAATTAATAGCTCTATAAGCCAATAAATCAAAAATATTGTGACACATCACGATTTTGTTAGGAACTCAATATTGATGTTTGACTACATGGTAGAGAGTACATGAGCTGAGTTTAGGTAAAATTTTGTGTCCACTAATTCAAACTAGATTTGTGTATGGAATGAGCTGAGTTTAGGTAAAATTTTGTGTCCACTAATTCAAACTGGGTCGAACACAACCCGATCACTCAAAAACCATAATAGTGCTCATCTATATAACTCAAATTAGGTCAATTTAGGCTGATCCATAATTTTTTTTTTTAATTTCAAATTACATTTATTAACAATTAATAGTTGTATAATAATATC
>JAODPA010071802.1:20017-30656 GCA_025585075.1 Nepenthes mirabilis
AAATATTTTATCATTAACACATTTTAATCTTACATGTGAATATTATATGACTTGATTTATAATTTGATGCGTCCAGAATCTGAGTCTTTGACAAATTCGGGTTCAGCTGCTCCTTAGACTCGTGCTGACATAGCATTCGGTCTTTATCCTGCGTGGCTTGGATCATATATACCACAACAAAATAAGAAAAGTAATATAGAAACGATAAGACTCGTTTTCTGATTTATCTTTCGACATTCAAATCAATAATATTTCTTTATAAATAAAGAAGGTAAAGGCTGAATTAGTTAGGAATGATGCAGGGGAGGAAATTCGTGAGTTTAACTTGGAGGTGCACTCGACGTGGAGTGGCTTTAGGTTGTAGTGCGGCTTTTCATACCACTTGTTCGCTGGAAACGAACAGTGAAAAAAAGAATGACAATTGGTTGCTTGAGGAATGGATTTCTTGTGTGAGTTTGTATGTAGGATAAAGCGTGCCTTTAGAGTGTATGTAGGATTTCTTGTGTCGGATCTCGCCACCTTCCTTAGGTGGCATGGTGGGTTTTCAGTCGTCTGAGGGAATTATTTTCATCTATCAAGGGGATGCAGGCGCTATTCAGGGCTGCAACGGATGGAAGGGAGGATTCCATAGAGATGTTACAAGCTGTGAATGTTGAAATTTTCATTGTGAGTCGTGCATTGATTTGGGAGCTTTTCTTTTGTATTCTGATTCGGGAGCTTCCGTTTCAGAGAAGGTTTCCATCCGGGGAGATTCTCAGCGTCGTGGCCAATTAGGGTCGATGACTCATTGCGCGCGAGAAAAGTTTCACGGGCCACTCCTAGTTTGGGCCTCATCCGGTTTGGGCCGCACTCAGTTGTCTGAAAGCCCTCTCCAGTTAATTGGGAGCGTGGATCATCTTTTCAGGTCAGTGGGCCACGATTCTCATACACTGATTGTCTCTTTGTGTCGGCTCACTCCAACTGTCCCTATCACTAGCCCACATTCCGGTGGTCTAAATTTTCGGTATCCGGTATACTCATGATGGGACACGACAGGTTGTATTATCTTCTCAAATTTAACCAAAATTCCCTTTTTCAATGTTCTTGGTGTGACTCCTTTGTTTCCTGATTTTCTGTAGATTTATCAGGTTGGTTGTCTTTTGGCATTTAGCGTCCTGCTTACGTGCTATAAATTCGAAGTGCGGGGCAGAGCTGAAATGGTAGTTGGCCGGCTTTGTTGACCAAACTGTGATAATCCTGAGAGAGGCAGAGCCGGAATGGCAGTTTACCAGCTTCGTTGACCAAGCCGCTGAAATAGGATGAGAGGCAGAGCCAGAAGGGGAGTTGTCAAGCTCCATTGACTAAGCCGCTAGGAGAACAAACTTAGCGGTTTTGATATATTGTTTTACTTTTCCGCCAGCTGCGGACTCAAAGAGTTGCTTAGTCGCCTGGGGATTTGCGTTTCTCTATTGCGACCCATCGTTTTTTGCCACATGTCGTTGTAAAAAATGGTCGTAATCTTGGCAATAAATGAGATGGGTGATTTGACTTGACCGAGCTTTTTCTGACTTCGACACGTGTCCGACATGATTGCCGTGACTTTTCAAGGCACTGCTCCGTTTTGGCGGAGAAGATGTTTATAAAAGTTGAAGGCTAATTAAAATTTCCTTTTGCTTCCTCTTTTGCATCCCTTTGAATCTGTTCTCCTGCCCTTTCCTCCACTTGTTTCCATGGCAACCACAGTCGACACGACTCACTCCGTTCTTGATTCCAGCGACATCAGGACCTTTTACGCGTAGTACAACATTCTGACTTTCATCGTGTTTATTGTTTTGGGGTAGCACGATAGGGCTTACTCCCCACCAGAGGGACACATTACAGTCTATGAGGTTCACTTGCGGAGTGGCTTCGTCTCCCCATTTCTAAGGAACTGCTTAACATCTTTCATGCCCTTGGTGTTCCTATCGCTAGGCTCCACGCAAATGCGGTGCGCTGCCTATGTTTGCTATCTGTGGAGGCGATAAGGGTTATTTTTAGGTTTACACAGAGCAGGGATTGCATCTCACTCTCTCCCAGGGAGTTATGCGTCAGCCACATTATTTACAAGTCCGTGAAGAATTGTAAGGACTGGTTCTTCCTCGTAAGGGTTTCTGGTGATTTGCCCTTATCTAGGGATTGGGGTAACATGCTTGAGATCCTCACTAGGAGGCCTTCACGAAAGGAGGTGGAGGCTGTTGAGCAGCATTGGTTCGGGCACATCTAGAGGAGTTTAGGAGGGGCCACTTCGTGTCCCCTGATGAAGCACGATAGGGCTTGCTCCCCACCGGAGGGACACATTATTGTCAACGCCAACGTTGACCGTCTTGGGCTTCCCAACTCCTGGGCCCGTCTTCTCACTGGGCCGTCAAAAATATTGATTGACCTTCTTGGGCTTCTGTTGACCTTTCTTTGGATCAGCCCATTACTGTGTACCCATCACTAGCCCCCATGCTGGTGGCCAGATTTCTGGCCTCTAATATGTTCATGATGGGATGCCTTTTCTTACTTTGAGGATTTCGTGAAAATTCACAAAAAATGTGAAGGAGAGTTTGACCGGAATCGTTGACCGATTTGGTCAATTTCGGAGTACCAGAATTGTTAACCGTTTCGGTCAATTTTGGAGTACCAGAATTGTTGACCGTTTTTTGCCAATTCTGGGAACGCTTTCTGCCAACTTTTGGCCGGCTTACAATGCAGAAATCGACACGTGTCTTCCTTTGGTTGGGCGGAGATCCTGGTCATTAATGCGCCAGAGATCCGTCCTTTTGTAGGGTCAAGTGAGGAGGTGACGCGTGGCAGGACTGACGGCGTCCTTTGTATGCTTGGCGCTTAAGTTTCCCCTCCGTATTTTGAAATCAATTACGCCTTCAAACCGTCGTCTTCTCCGTTCTCGTCTCTCAACTAAGTGCCTTCAAAAAAACCCTAAAGCTTTTCCTGATCATGGCTTCTGTGGCAGATTTTTCATCCGTTCTGAGAGAGAATGATGTCAAGGCTCTGTGCGTCGGATTCAACATCCCCAAAGAGATGACCTGGAGGGTTCCGGGTAAGGACGATAAAGCCTTTTCCCCACCGGAGGGGTTCATTACCGTTTACGAGGCCCATCTGAGGAGCGGCCTCTGTCTGCCCTTGCCGGAGGAGTTGTAGTCTATCGTGGCGGCTCTACGAGTACCCATCGCTCAACTCCATGCCAACGCGGCGAGGGAAAGTCTCCGTTTGCACTTTATGTATTTTTGCCCGAAAGCTTGGCCATAAATTTAGGATGTCTGGTGTTAAAGTTGTATTTAAAGTGACCCAAGGGGTAGAGTGGATTTCACTCAATCCCCGTACTAGAATAAAAATTAACACGGCCATTCATGATTCGCTGAACAATTGAAAAAATCGATTCTTCTTTGTAAAAGTGGGAGAGAAATGGCCTATTGCGAGTAGTTGGGACAATGTACCAGAGGCGTACCTTGGTACGCCGTCTCCGGCAGAGAGCACCGCGTATGCATGGCTGACAAAGGCTATACGACTTAACTCCGACGAGTTCAAAAGGGACTTCTTGGTTTCCCAGGCGGAGACCAAGAAGGTTAAATGAGGACTGCCATCACTTGCTCAGAAGCCGCACCCTCCGATTATAATGATGAGACCTGAAAACTCAAGGGGTGTGATCATCCGCCCAAGGCACCCGGAGGAAGCTACTGTCGAGGATAGGCCGGCGGAGGTTGGAGGAGTCATCCTGGCCCAGCTTGCGGCGAAGGTAGTTCCAGGCGCCGCCTGGATGGAATCTGCAGAGGAGCCAGCTCGCGACGTGCCTGAGAGTTCACGCGTTTATATTGTGGAGCCGTCGACGAGAGCTGATCCACCAGCAGCTGTTCCAAAGGCAGCCATGAGAAAAAAGCCTGCTGCGACTGCTCCGGAGGTTGCAAGAGAAGAGCCCGCCGCTGCCATTGATTGTGAGACTGATGAGCTCTTGGAGGGCATTCTGGATGAGGCGGCCGCAAGCCTTGCTCGAGAGGGCGCTCTTGGTCCTCCGCCACCTGGGCCTGGTCTGGAGGCCCCGCATGTATTGCCTCCGCCAATTTTTCGTCTCGAAAATCTGTATTGCCTCCTGTTACTCTATGTTGGGAGCGTTCAGGATCTCCCGCATGTCTCTCGAATACTGTTCTGGACTTTCGGCAGCAGCGGCTCTAGCCAACCGCATGCCTTCCAATTTTCAGTTCGAGGAACGTGAATCAGGGTTAGTTTGCTGAAACCCTAGATGGCTTCCCTTGCCTTTGCCAGGTACCTGGCCAAGGAAGGGTTGTTCGCCTTGAAGCCCACATTGACCTGGTTGACGATTAATTCGGAATCGCTGTAAATCGCCAACCTCTTGGCAAAGCACTCCTTTGCTAATCGCAAGCCAGCTAGCAGGGCTTCGTATTTGGCGACGTTGTTGGTCGCCTGAAAGTCAAGGTTTAGGAAATACTTGATCTCGAATCCATCAGGGGTCGTAAGGGCCACCCCTGCTCCGCTGCCACTGTCCGTGGACAATCCGTCGATGTGGAGTGTCCATTCTAGGAACTCGTCGGGCTATTCTTCATTTTCTGCTGGCTGTTCCTCGTGAATCGGGGTCGTGGTCTCAACGATGAAGTCAGACAGAGCCTGCACCTTTGTAGCGGGTCTGGGCCTAAATTTGATGTCGAACTCACCCAATTCAATAGCCCACTTCACCAGTCGTCCCGAAACGTCGGATTTATGCAGTATGCCTTTCAATCGCTAGTCAGTGAGAACCACTATGCGATGCGCCTGAAAGTATGGCCTCAATTTTTGCACTGTGAAGATAAGTGCTAGGGCCATTTTCTCAGCACACGGATAGCTCGTTTTTGGTCCGGTCAACGTTTTGCTGACATAGTAAACCGGCTGCAGGACAACGAATTCTTGGCGCACGAGGACGGAGTTGACCGACACCTCTGATACGGCCAGGTAAAGGTACAGCTCCTCTCCGCCCTTTGGTGATGCTAGCAATGGTTGGTTGGCCAGATACTACTTCAATTCATTGAAGGCTGTCTGGTAGTAAGCCGTCCACTGGAATCCGTTGGATTTCGTTCCTCTCAGAGCTTTAAAGAAGGGCTGGTAGTTGTCTCCAGACTTTGCGAGAAAGTGGGACAAAGCTGCCAGCCGCCCATTCAATCGCTGGACGTCTTCGACGTTCCGTGGGGGAGCCATGTCAGCGAGGACCTTAATCTTTTCTGGGTTTGCCTCGATCCCCCGCTGGGAGACGATGAAACCCAAGAACTTCCTAAAGGCTACCCCGAAGACGCACTTTGCTGGATTCAGCTTCATTTGGTGCTGGCGAAGCACCTCAAATGATTCTTCCAGGTCACGTATGTGGTCGCCAGTGACCCTGCTATTGACGAGCATGTCGTCGACGTAGACCTCAATGTTGCGACCAATTTGCTTTTTGAATATCTTGTTAACCAGTCGCTAGTAAGTTGCCACAGCGTTTTTTAGTCCGAATGGCATCACTTTGTAGCAGTAAGTGCCCTGATCCGTCATGAACGAGGTACGCTCCTCGTTTTCCGAACTCATTCGAATCTGGTTGTAACCCGAATAGGCGTCCATGAAGCTGAGCAGCTCATGTCCAGCCGTGGAGTCAACCAGTAAGTCGATCCTGGGCAAGGAAAAACTGTCTTTCGGGCAGGCCTTGTTGACGTCGGTAAAATCGACGCACATTCGCCATTTTTCGTTGCTCTTTTTAACCAGGACGACATTCGAAAGCCAATCTGGGTACTGGACTTCCCTAATGAACCCAGCGTCCAGTAGCTTTTTCACCTCCTCTCGGATGGCGATCAGCTTTTCGACGGAGTGGTTCCTCCGCTTCTGCCTGACCGGCTTTCGGTCAGGATCAAGGCCCAACTTGTGGACCATCACCTCAGCCGAAATCCCGGGCATGTCTGCGGGAGTCCATGCGAACAAGTCAGCGTTCCGTTGCAGGAACGCAATCAGTTCAGCGCGTAGTGTGCCAGTGAGTGAGCCGCCAATCTGCACACACTTCTCCGGTTCCTCTGGATTTAGTGGGACCAGATCTGTGGCTTCACCGGGCTGCGCCTGTTGCAGGGTGGTCTCATCTCGGTGATCGAGTTCTCCCACCGTGCTAGTGCTGCCGCTAGGGGCAATCTGGGACATGTAGCATGTCCGCCCAATTATTTGGTCGCCTAACACCTCCCCAACACCGTAAGGTGTTGAAAATTTTACTTTGAGGTGCAGAATCGAGGTAACTGCCCCTAATGCCGCCAGACAAGGTCTGCCCAGTATAGCGTTGTATACTGAGGGCAGGTCAACTATCAGAAAGGTTAGCATGCGACTTGCTGTTTTCGGATAGGTGCCCAGGGTGACTTTCAGTTGGATTGTCCCTTGAACGGGCACCAGTTTGTTATCAAGGTCGTATAAAGGTCCTTCTGCGAGTTTTAATTGGTTCCTTTTTAAGCCTAATTTAAAGAATGCATCCAAGTAAAGTAAATCCTTAGAGTTACCATTATCAATAAAGACTCGTTTCAGTTGGTAGTCTGAAGTACCATCTAAAACGAGTGCTGAGATTATAAGGGGATCAGCATGGGGGGGACATTACATGATTTGAGTCACAATCACTGAAGCTAATAGTATTATCAACTGTGCACTGCTTCTTCCTCCCAGTCTGCTGCTCCTTACTGTCCGCCGGGCTCTTGACAGGTCGGGTGGTGACCATGTTAACCACTCTTGCCGCAATCCTGTTATGGGGAGGAGTCTGCTCCTGCCCCTCTTGATCAGCCGCTCCTGAGTTCTGTCCAGGGCCTCTAACAAACTTCGTGATGTGTCCTCTGCGAATCAGGTCCTCAATTTTTCTCTGCAGTGTCTTGCAATCCTCAATTGAATGGCCAGCAGAGCGATAAAAGTCACAGTACTTTGACTGGTTTTCAGAGTCTTTCTTCAACGGTTTGGGCCACTTCAGGAATTTTTTTCCACGGATCTGCATGAAGACGTTGGCGCGCGTGTCTGTCAGAGGTGTGAAACTGGTGGGCCCATAATCTTTGCGTTCTAGGGGCCCAGTCCGGCGCTACTTTTGGCAGGTGTGTTCTCCGTCGCTGTATTTTCTCTTCCCTTCACCAGGGAACGGCCGAGGTTGATCCGCCCGCTTAGGATGTTTTCCCTCGTTAGCCTCTTCTGCTGAAGCGTAGGCCCTGGTGATGGATTCCGCCTCGCGGAAGGTCTGAGGATTCTTGTGGGCAATGTGCTTGAAGGAGTCACCAAAAGTAAGCGCAGAGATGAAACTGCCCAACTTCATCTCTTCTGTGATCTTGGGGATCCTTCTGGCCTCAGCCACGAAGCGATCTAAGAAACGCAATGGGTTCTCTCCCGATTTCTGCTTTATGTGGGAGAGGTGTCATGGCTGTTTCTCTTCCCGTCGGCTCGAAACATACTGAGCCAGGAAGAGGTCCGTGAGCTCACGAAAACTGCCGACAGTGCCTGAAGGGAGATGATGGAACCAGATTCTGGCGTCTCCCTTCAAAGTGAGTGGAAAGCAACGGCACATTGTCGAGTCTTCTAGCTCTTGTAGACTTAGATGGGTGCGGAAGTGATCCAGGTGGTCAACCGGATCACTGCCCCCATCGTATAAGTCAAGGGACGGCATCTTGAACTTTGATGGCAGTGGATGGTTCAGGATCTCCGTAATGAAAGGAGATCTGTCCAAGTCGATGGGGCGCTCGTCATTTTGGAACACGTGGTTTCAGATTTGGTCCACACGCGAATCGGCGCGAGTGGCGTTGGCTGACCGTTTGGAGTTTAGGTAAACCCTCAACTCTGTCTTGTCTCTGGCGGGTTCAGCAGACGGTCAGCTGCTGCCTCCAGTGGACCCGGCAGTCCTGGAGGCTCGTTCCTGGACGGCGTTGTTGTCTTCTGCCTGTGAGTATCGAGAATTTCTTCTTTCTAGGCTCTCTGTCGGAGACGTACTCTCGGAGTGTTCCATAGGCCTGTTCTGGCCAGGAACGCGGGAGGACGCTGGAGCCGGAATGTCTCCAGCTTTCATGGGCCTTTTGGCCGGCTTCTTCCTTTGGCCACCACTTTTGGTGGCAGGAGCTGGAATGGCCGCTGGTGGAGCCGCCTGTTGTCGTTACTCGTTCTACGTGTACAGTAACTGGAGCAGGTGATTATTAGCCTGCATCTACTCCACCAGTTGTTAAAAATAAGGCGGTGGAACCCCGCCCGTGGCCTCGTTGACCAGGACATCAGTAGCATGGTCCTGGTCGGTGTTAGCAGTTTCTCTAGCGAGATCGCTAGTTTGGGCTCTTGTGTTCACCATTGCAGAATCAGAAGGTGACAGAGAGAGTTTGTGCAGATTTTTGTGGTAGGCTTTTTGTAAGCGCTTCCCACAGACGGCGCCAATAATGCGTACCTAGATCCGACTTTGAACAGATTCGGATTCTTCTGGATAGTTTGAACCGACTCCGTTCACTGAGTACGAATCCTGCACACCACTAAAATGAACAGGAGGTTAGCGTTATCGGCGTGAAGTTGTTCCCCCGAAAACACTCCGACGATCAAGTCAGTAAAACAGTCTTCAAAAGGAAGAAACTGAAAACAGAGAGAGTGTGAGAGTTTGAGTGTTTGACCCAAATGTAAGAGAGACGTGAGGTCTTCTCGAATATGGGAGGTAGGGAAGACAGTAAACGGCCGTGAGAGCTCGCTTGTTGCCTTAGGGGTTTTGGAGAATGTGGGTGGCAGAGAAGGCAGATTTCTCTAAGCACACAATTGTCTTTCAGAATGCGTAGGCCGTTGGAAGTATTCCAGAAAGTGTGCGTCAATGAAAGCGGTGACGAAAGCTTTAATCAGAGCGTCAATGAAAGCATCAATAAGAGCATGCCTTGAATGATGCTTCAATGGCTTCCTTTGTAGCCGAGAGGCCCATCCTCATTCTTTGAAATGAGCGATTGCTTTCCTGATTTGCTGGCAGGCTTGCCTCCTGGAGCAAATGCCGGTTGTCATGCTGATTGTGATTATTTCCTTGTGAGGCGGTCAACAACTTTTCAAGTAGGTTTCTTTTCTCCTTAGTATATTACCGTTGGAGTGCCTTGACTGGCAAGGAATTGGGAAGATCTGGCGCTTTCCTTCTTTGAAGGACGCCAATCTTGTTAATATCTTTTCTGGTGTAAATTGAGATCGTGGAAGTCGCTTGAAAAGCTATTGTTGGCCGTCTGATGAGTGATGGGCCCAAACGGAGCAGGCCCATTACTGTAGAAAGGCGTCATTTGGGCCAAATGTGTAGAGCGCAGACGGTCAACGTCTGAGTTGACTGTCAGCGTGTTGGCCGCCTTCGTGCTGAACGAAGGGAGAGTTGCTAGCGATCAACTGATGGGCTGTGGGCCAGAATGGAATAGACTCATCACTGTAGCAAAGCCTCTAAAGGCCCAATCGAGCTGTGCAAGGGCGGTCAACTTTGTGTTGACCGTCTGTGAGTAAGTTGGTCGCCAAGACGATCAACGCAAACGTTGACCGTCTTAGGCTTTCCAACTCCTGGGCCCGTATTCTCACTGGGCCATCAAAAATGTTGACTGGCCTTCTTGGACTTCCGTTGACCTTTCTTTGGGCCAACTCATTACTGGTGTATCCATCAAATTATGTGACTGTTTTAATCTCATAAACCTTTATAGTAAGAAAGATCAAATTATTTTAATTTATTATATCTGATCATACAAAAACTTTTTCCATTGTAGCATTGATGGAGCCCCAGATACAATAATTTCTGCCATCGTCCAAAATGGGACTCCCAACTCACACAATCATGCATGGGCCCGTTGACAATGATTTACTCCAAAAGAGAGAGAAATTGGTGAAGTGCAATGGGAAAAAACCAAGCGGATTTGGATCGATGAACAGAAAATTTCTGGCAAAAAAACCCTAGATTTTTAGCAGCCTTAGATGGAGAGATTAGTGGAAATTGGGAGGAGATTTCAAATTTTCGACGTTATAGGCTGTGTTTCGGTTGGATTAAAAACATTTTTTTCTGGAAAATAATATCGCCAATTTCATTTGTCGTAATTGTTTTGTTTTTCGTTTGGAATAGATTTTCGACCGCCATGGCTATTGGCTATCACTCTACCAGACAACGGAAAAGGAAGATCTCAACCAAACGAAGGGAAATTAGGGACAGGCTAGAATTCCATAAGACTGTCGAAACCATCTCAACAACTAAAACACAATACTAAACAGAACTGCAAGCAGAGGACACTCAATTGTGCAATTGAATCATAAATAAAGCAAATCCGCAGAAATGCGATGGATGAAATCATTATTATTACCTCTCGGGGCTGGAGAGAATAGGGATCGAACCCGAAAGGAGGGCCGTGGCTGTACGGACTTAAGCTTCTATCTCTGCAAAGCTTGGCATAGGCTCTCGGATACCCGAGGCGCTCATCCACTAGCATATCTTCGTCAGTGTATCCGTAGCTTTTGGCTGCCATACTCTTCTGTGGATGCGAGATCTGAGAAAATTAATAGCTAAGAGCAACAAGGAATGCTCACTGGTAGGGGAGGGGAGGAGAGTTGTTTTCGGGTAGAAGAAAAGAAACGGTCCAGTCTTTTGAAAATGTTGACTGGTGGTTTTTTTTTTTAAATAATAATAATT
>JAODPA010071813.1:0-30647 GCA_025585075.1 Nepenthes mirabilis
AGTTTTAAAGAAATATTTTAAAATAAAAATATTGGTCCAAAACAACTTGATTTTGATTATGAATGCATATAATTATGATTTTTAGCTTGAGTGACTCATTAATTTAACTAACAGTTATAATTTCTTATATAAGCCCAACTCAAACCCAATTTTAATAATACATGAATATCATACTTTGCTAACCTTTTTTTTTGTGTTGCAATTGCCAATAATGAAAGTATATAGGACTTGCAAGATTTTTTCCTATTTTTCATATGCATTTACATAGTTGCTTTTGAATGAAATGTAAAATTAACCTATAGTTTGGCATATAAAATATGTCATATTGATGGGTGCGCTGAAATATGCGTTGACCCGAGGTCAACGGAGGCCCAAGACGGCCTACTGAATGGTCAACTCAAAAGCGGCCCGACAGAGGGCGCAGGCCCAAATCTTTAAAGGCCCAAGACAGTCAACGCCAGCGTTGACCGTCTAGATTTCAGCAGGCGGCTAACTCGTGTACAAACGGTCAACTCGAGTGTTGACCGGATGTACTGTAGCAGCAGGCCCAAAAAGGCTTCAAACCTACTATGACCCAGGCCCAAACTGGCAGGTAAACACGTGCACGAAAAACAACGGTCTTCTCATGGTCACGTGTCGCTCCTAAAAGGTGATCTTCTCCAAAAAAGGCGGCAATGACTTCAGCGGCAACAAAACGGTCACAAAAGCGTGAGACAATCTGAAGATCCGTTGCATTGTGTAGCAGAAAGAAGATCCGTCAAATTACGACTGTCAGGTCCACCAACTCTGAGAAGGCCGCTATTGTCAGTCCAAGAGAAGCATGCCACATTTCCCAGAGGAGGAGGCTTTTCTGCTGTCCATGAAAAGCTTAAGGTCTTCATTCCGGAGGACCCACGCTCTTACACACTTTTACAGACTCTTGCACACGCTTTTACACAAACAAACAATGAAAGCTTACTCATAAATAGAAGCTCTCTTGCTCACTCTGTAACTTGTCTTCCTGAGAACACTGAAAAGCAGCTTCCTGAGAGACTTCCCGCGTCTCCCACATGAACGTTTATAGAGGCTCATCTTCTCTTTCTCTCTACACAAGCGTCCGTCCTTCAATCCCACCAGAGGCCACGGGATTCCTGGAGACCTCTTCGGCTTTCTGAGAATCGATCCCTAAAGCTTCCACGCTTTTGGGACGTCGCTTCCTTACGCTCTCTGTGAGCAGGAAGTGAGAGCTCACATTCTCAACGAGCCAACACTCCCATCCTCTCTCTCCCCTTTGCTTTCCAGTTTACCTTCCTAGCTTAGAAGACTTTTACAAACTTGAGCGTTGGAGTGTTTTCAGTGGGACAATATCCCAACGACACACTGACCTCTTGCTCATTTTAGTGGTGTGCAGGATTCGAATTTAGTAAACGGAGCTGGGTCGAATAATCCAAATGAATTCGAATCTGTTAGAAGTCGGATCCAGGTACGCATCGTTGGCATCATCTGTGGGAAGCGCTTATAAAAGCCAACCACTACCCTGCACAACGCTCTCTTTTCACCAACTGATTCAGATCCATTCACAATGGTGAACACGAGAGCCCAAACTAGCGATCCCGCTAGAGACGTCACTTATCCTGACTAAGACTACGCTGCTGGTACCACGGTCAATGGGATAACGGGTGGAGTGCCAGCACCCTATTTTCAACAATTGATGGAGCAGATACAGGCCAACAATCATCTGCTGCAACTGCTCTGCTCTCAGAACAAGCAGAGACTGCAGGTGGCTCCTCCGATAGTCATTCCTGCACCGGCCACCCAAAAGGGTGGGCAGAGGAAAAAGAAGCCGGTCAAAAGGCCCCAGAGATCCAGGAACAATCCAGTCCCAGCCTCCTCCAGCGTTCCTGGCCAGAAAAGGCCTGAAGAACACTCCGGGAGCATAACTCCGTGAGAAAGTCAAGAGAGAAGAAATCCCCGATACTCTTGAGCCGAAGACGAAAACGCAGTCCAGGAGCGAGCCTCCAGGACTGCCAGGTCCGCTGGAGGCAGTAGCCAACCGGCTGTTGCACCCTCTAGGGACAGGACGGAGTTGAGGGCTTACCTCAACTCCAAGAGATCTGCAAACGCCACTCGTGCAGACCCACGAGTGGATAAAATTTGGAACCGTGTGTTCTAGGATAAGGATCACGCTATCGACTTGGACCAATCTCCTTTCACAGCAGAGATCCTGAACCGTCCACTGCCCACCAAGTTCAAGATGCCTTTCCTTGACTCATACGATGGTAGCAGTGATCTGATTGACCACATAGAACACTTCCACACCCATCTGAGTCTGCAAGGGTTGGAAGACTCAGCGATGTGCCACTGCTTCCGGCTCACATTGAAGGGAGATGCCCGAATTTGGTTCCATCACCTCCCTTCAGGTACTATCGGCAGCTTCCGGGAACTTACGGATCTCTTCCTGGCTCAGTACGCCTCGAGCCGACAGGAAGAGAAGTAGCCGTGGTACCTCTCCCACATCAAGCAAAAGCCGAGAGAGAACCCACAGCGCTTCCTGGACCGCTTTGTGGTGGAGGCTAGACGGATTCTCCGGATCACGGAGGAGATTAAACTAGGCAGTTTCATCTCCGCGCTAACCCACGGGGACTTCTTCAAGCATCTGGCCTACAAGAATCCCCAAACCTTTCGGGAAGCAGAGTCCATCACCTGGGTCTATGTTGCAGCAAAGGAAGCCAATAAGGCAAAACTCCTAGACCTGACGGATCAGCCTCGATCATTACATGGAGAGGGAAAAAGGAAGTACGGCGGCGGTGATCACTCCCGCTGGAAGTAACACAAGATTGGGCTCCCAGAACTCAAAGACTACGGGCCCACCAGCTTCACGCCTCTGACAGACACGCGCTCGAACGTCCTCATGCAAATCCGCGGAGAGAAGTTCTTGAAGTAGCCAGAACCACTAAAGAAGGACTTTGGAAACCAGTCGAAGTACTGCGACTTCCACTGCTCTGCTGGGCATTCAACTGAGGATTGCAAGACGTTGCAGAGGGAGATCGAGGAGCTGATTCGCAGAGAACACCTTACCAAGTTCGTCAGAGGTCCCTGACAGAGTTCTGGAGCAGCTGGCAGAGAGGGGCAGGAGCAGTCTTCTCCCTAAAATAGGGTCACAGTAGGGGTGGTTAATATAGTCACCACTCGACCTGCTAAGAACCCAGCTGGCGGCGAGGAACAGCAAACCGGGAGGAAGAAGCAACGAACGGCGGACAACACCATCAGCTTCAGTGATGATGACTTAGCTCATGTAATATCCCCCCATGCTGATCCCCTCGTTGTATCTGCACTCATTTTGGACGGTAGTGTTGACTACCAGTTGAAGCGAGTGTTTGTTGATAATGGAAGTTCTAAAGATTTACTTTACTTGGATGCGTTTTTCAAAGTAGACTTAAAAAGGAATCAACTAAGACCTGTCGAAGGCTCATTATACGGCCTTGACAACGAGCCTGTGCCCGTTCAAGGGACCATTCAATTGGAAGTCACCTTGGGTACGTATCCGAAAATAGTAAACCGGACACTCACCTTCCTGGTGGTCGACCTATCATCCGTGTATAATGCCATACTGGGAAAACCTTGCTTGATGGCGTTTGGGCGGTCACCTCGATTCCGCACCTCAAGATAAAATTTCCAACGCCTTACGGTGTAGGAGAGGTGCTGGGTGACCAGGTTACTGGACGAACCTGTTACATGTCTCAGGTTGCCTCCAGCGGCAGCACTAGAACAATTAGAAAACTCGACCATCGAAACGAGATAACCCTTCAACAAGCACAGTCTGATGAAGCCACTGATCTAGTTCCACTAGACCCTTCAACCGAAAAAGTGTGTACAGATTGGTGACTCACTTACCGGACCACTGCGCTATGAATTGATCGCGTTCCTGCGATGGAACGCTGACCTCTTCGCATGGACTCCAACCGACATGCCTAGGATTCCAGCGGAGGTGATGGTCCACAAGTTGGGGCTTAATCCTGGCCGAAAACCAGTCAGACAAAAGCGGAGGAATCACTCCGTTGAAAAGTTGATCACCATCCGAGAGGAGGTGAAGAAGCTGCTGGACGCAGGCTTCATTAGAGAAGTCTATTACCCGGACTGGCTCTCTAATGTCGTCTTAGTGAAGAAAAGCAACGGGAAATAATGGATGTGCGTCGATTTTACCGATGTTAATAAGGCCTGCCCGAAGGACAGCTTTTCCTTACCCAGGATCGACCTGCTAGTTGACTTAACAGCCAAACATGAGCTGCTAAGCTTCATGAACGCCTATCGGGTTACAACCAGATCCGGATGAGTCCGGAGGATGAGGAGCACACCTCATTCATGACTGATCAGGGCACCTATTGCTACAAAGTGATGCCTTTCTGACTAAAAAACGCTGGAGCGACCTACCAACGGCTGGTCAACAAATTGTTCAAAAAACAGATTGGTCGCAATATGGAGGTCTACGTCGATGACATGCTCGTTAAGAGTAAGGTCACTGACGACCACATCCGCGACCTGGCAAAATCTTTCGAGGTGCTCTGTAAGCATCATATGAAGCTGAACCCGGCTAAGTGTATCTTCGGAGTAGCCTCTGGCAAATTTCTGGGTTTCATTGTCTCCCAACAGGGGATTGAGACAAACCCAGAGAAGATCAAGGCTCTCGCCGACATGACTTCACCACTGAGCGTAAAGGACATCCAACGATTGACTGGACGGCTGGTAGCACTATGCCACTTCCCTGCAAAGTCCGGTGACAAGTACCAGCCCTTCTTTAAGGCCTTTAAAGGAACAAAATCCAATAGGTTTCAATGGACAGCAGACTGTCAAATCGCTTTCGATGAACTGAAACGGTATCTGGCCAGCTCGCCGTTGTTAGTGTCACCCAAGGGCGGAGAGGAACTCTACCTTTACTTGGCAGTGTCAGAGGCATCCCTCAATTCTGTCCTCGTGCGCCAAGACTCTGATGCTCAATGGCCGGTCCACTACGTGAGTAAAACATTGATCGGCCCGGAGACCCGCTACTCCCATGCAGAAAAACTGGCCTTGGCACTTATCTTCTCCGTGTGGAAGCTAAGGCCCTATTTTTAGGCCCACCCAATAGTGGTCCTCACGGAGCAGCCTGTAAAAAGAATACTTCAGAAACCCAACGTTTTCAGACGATTAATAAAATGGGCTATCGAGTTGGGCGAGTTCGACATCGAATTTCAGCCCAAGCCTGCTGTAAAGGCGCAGGCGCTGACTGATTTCATTGTTGAAACTACAACCCCAATTCTCGAGGAACAGCCTGAAGAAAGCGCGGAACTGCTTGACGGAGTTTCGAAATTGATACTCCACGTAGACGGATCATCTGCGGACACTGGCAGTGGCGCTGGAGTGGTCCTTACGACCCCCGACGGGTTTGAGGTGAAATACTCCCTCAGGCTCAATTTTCCAACAACCAACAACGTTGTCGAGTACGATGCCCTGTTAGTCAGATTGCGATTAGCCAACAAATACTCTGCCAAGAGACTAGCAGTTTACAGTGATTCCGTGCTAATCGTTAACCAGGTTAACGGAGGTTTTGAGGCTAATAACCCTCACTTGGCCAAGTACTTGGCAAAAGCAAGGGAGGTCGCCCAGGGCTTCGACAAGCTGACCCTGGTTCATGTTCCTCGAACTGAAAACTGGAAGGCGGACCAACTGGCCAGAGCCGCTGCAGTCGAAAATTTGGAACAGTATTCGAGGGACATGCGGGAGATCCTAAGCGCTCCCAGCATCGAGAAACAAGAGTCAATGCAGATTTTCGAAGCGGAAAACTGGATGATGCCTTACCTTAATTATCTGGCTGACGGATCATTACCAAAAGACGCGGAGAAGGCCAAACGGATCAGGAAGACGGCTGGCTGGTATACTGTGGTTGACGGACGGTTGTATCGCCGTGCCTACTAGACCCCATACCTTCGATGTTTAACTTTCGAAGAGGCTGATTACGCTTTAGGAGAAGTCCACCTCGGGATCTGCGGATCGCACATTGGCGGAAAAAACATATCCTTCAAGGTCATGCGCCAGGGCTACTACTGGCCCTCGATGGAAAGGGTCGCGCTTGAGTTTGTGAAAAAATGTGAAAGTTACCAACTTCACAGCAACCTTCACCACCAACCGTCCGCGGACTTGAAGACCCTTCAGGCTCCTTGGCCCTTCTCGCAATGGCGGCTCGATCTTCTAGGCCCGTTTCCCATTGCCACGGGGCAAAGAAAATTCATCATCATGGGTATCGACTACTTTACCAAGTGGGTTGAGGCTGCCCCATTGGCAAAGATTACAGAGCATAACGCCCTGGAATTCTTTCGCAAAAGCATCATCTGTAGATTCGGCACCCCCAAGGTCGTTGTGACCGACAACGAGACCCAGTTCTTGAAAAAACGCTTCACCAAGTATTGCGCCAACTTTGGCATCAAGGTAGTCCACACTTCGGTGGCATACCCCTAAGCGAATGGACAGGTAAAAGTCACAAAGCGAACGCTACTCCACGGGTTAAAGACTAAGCTGGAGGACGTAGAGAGTTCCTGGGCGGATGAGGTCCCCTCTGTTCTCTGGTCTTATCGGACAACCCCAAAGAAACCAACGTGCGAGACGCCCTTCAGCCTCTGTTACGGGACTGAGGCGGTAATCATGGTCGAAACCGGGCTACCAAGTCTTAGGGTGGAGTCCTTCGACCCACTGACTAACTCCTAAAAAATCAGGGAGCACCTAGACTTGTTAGAAGAAGCCCGTGACGTCGTCAGAGTACGGACAGTGGCCTACAAACATTGGATTGTCCGACACTACAGCAAAAAGGTTAAGGCACGACGGTTTGATGTTGGGGACCTGGTCCTACGAGGTGTCGAAGCCACAGGCAAGTTGGCAGGTCGAAATAAGCTCTTCCCTAATTGGGAAGGGCCTTTCCTCGTCACAGCCATCCTGCAAAACGGAGCCTACAAGTTCCAAAGCCAGAACGGGAAGTTGGTTCCGCGAACATGGAACTCAATCCACCTCAGACGTTACTTCCAGTAGAAGGCGTAGGTACGCATTTACATTATTGTGTGCATGTGCATTTGCCTGCTTGTTTTAAATTTGCCAAAACAAGTGTTTACTTAGCATATTGCCTACCCTTCCTATATGCATGATGTGTGATGTGTGTTTGCTTTGTAGGTTACCCGACCTAGACTGCCCCTAAGTCAAGAGGGTCCTCACCCTCTCGTTAATAAACTCTGGTCATCTAGGCGGCCCACAAATGGTCGAACATGAATCTCGGTCATCTGAGCGGCCAATTAGCGGTCGTATTTAAACCCTAGTCATCCAGGTGGCCCTAAAGCGGTCTAATATGAACATCGGTTATCCAAGCGGCCCAAAAACGGTTATAATAAACCCTGGTCATCCAGGCGGCCCATTAGTGGTCGAATCTAAACCTTAGTCATCCAAGTAGCCTGATAACGGTCAAAATCTAAAGGGGCTTACGCAGCACACGTAACGACCTCCTCTACGAGGAGGTAGCGTGATCAGTCGATGACGGTCGAAGGGAGAAGCATCCTTCTCCAACGCTGGCCATCCAAGTCAACACTTGGGCAACGCCACCAGGCTAGTTAATACGACCACCTGCAAAGCCTAAGGACCTCACTTCTTAGGTTGTACAACAATGGCAGCCGGCCAACCAAGTTGGCCATCCAATGTAACAAGAATACAAACACAAAAGCAGTAAAGGCAAATGGACACAAAGTTGAAAAAATTTCAATTTTATTGCTTCTAAATGTGTTATAAGTTATGTACATGAATACAAGGGAGGTCCCAAAAATGTATAACATAGGGGACTACGAGGACGGAGGAGGCATCTGACTGTCACGGGGCTCCCCCACGAGGTCGTCTCTATGTTGCACCACTCTATTGGCCAGATTGATGAATTCAATGGGAAAGTCAGGATCGACCAACCGCACAATGCGCTGACCGACGTTGATCCCCTCCTACAGCCACACGTGCATCATGCCCTCAACCTCGTGGGAGCGGATACGGAGACTCAGGTCATTCTCCAAGGTTGCTACTCGCTCGGTAAGTCGATTGGTGTGCGCTTTGGCCTGTTCTGCCTCTTCTTTCAGACGGCAACCTCGGCCTTCAAGGTGGCATTCTCTGTTTCCACTCCTGTCAAGACAACCTCGAGGGCAGCAGTCTCCTCGCGGTGCTCTCCCCTCGAAGCAGCTAGCCTAGCATCCAGCCAGGCGATCTCCGCCTCCCTATCGGCGATCACTTGGTCGCGCTGCTCCACCACCTTGATGACGGCAGAAGCCAACTTCCTCGACTGCTCAAAAAACAAACAAAGAAAAAGTTAGAAATTCGAAAAAGGAGAAAGTACACGGAAGCCATCACCAAGAATCATACCTCCCAAAGTCTCCTCACGGGCCTAGCCTCCAGACCAGGCTCAAGTGGCGGTGGACCAGAAGCAACGCCCTCTCGAGCCAAGCTAGTGGCTGCCTCCTCCAAGATCTCATCCAACAGCCTTTCCTCACTGTCATCCATAGCGACCGCAGGCTCCCCAACTGCAGCCTTCGCGGCAGCTGCTGGAGGATCGAGCTCCACCATTGACTCCACAGCAGGAGTCCACACAATTGGAGAGCTAACGGATGGCCCTCGCGCCTCCACAACTGGCTCACAGGCGGGCTCCGCAAGGGACTCTATCAACACTGCTCATGGAGCCGCCTGCAGCGCGGGCTGCGCCAGGATGATGCTTCCTCCCAAGTCTACCGCCCGGTCCTCAAATGTCTCCTCTGTGCCCGCAGTACTGCCAGGGCCGCTGCAAATCCCGGTGGCAATGTAATTGGGGCACGACGAGGAGGAGGAAGGCGTCTCCAACACCTTCTTAGGCAATAGGCCAATGAAGCCCTCATCTGTGTGGCGCATGCAGATGATGAGACCCTTTGAGTCCTTCGGCTGCATCATCCTCGCTCGCGGCATGGGATTTTGAACCGGGGAAGGTGGTCCCCAGTTCACCTTCTTGGTCTCTGCCCTAGAGACCAAGAAGTCCCTCTTGAAATCAGTAGGGTGGTCTTTAATTAGCTTGGTTAACCACTCTAAGGACGTCGTCTCCGCCACAGACGGCGTCCCTGTGTACACCTTCGACACCTGGCCCTAATCCTTCGCAAGGGGCCAGGTTGCCCCCACACTCACGAAAAAGAACCGGTTCTTCCAGTTCGTGAGCGAGTCATAAATGGCCGAGTTTATTTTTAGGCCAGAACGGGGAACGAGCGATATACATTCGCCTCTCTGGTTTATTTTGAAAAGCCCTTTCACCATCGGCATCCTCAACCTCTTGGAATATTTACGAAGGAAAATACAGAGGGTACAGATATACCGTATGGCGTTGGCGTGAAGTTGAGCAATCAGGACTCGTAGGGTTTGCAGGATGGATAGTAAGTCGTCTGGCAGAGGAAGACGGAGGTCGCTCCTCAGGTCGGCCTCATATATCGTGATGTACCCTGCCGGTGGAGAAAAAGCTCTGTCGTCCTTCTCAGGGACCCTCCATGCAATATCCTTCGGGATATTGAACTCGACGCATAGTGCTTTTACGTCACCCTCTCTAAGGACGGAGGCGATGTCAGCGACGGAGGCCATGGCTTGCAGAAAGGACTAGGGTTTCTTGGAGATGGAAAGTCAAAGATGAAGAAGACGAAGCAAGGAGGCAAAGAAGAAGAATTTCAAAGCGTGGAGGGAAGCTTGAACGGTGAAATGCCTTAAAACCCCTCAGAAAGGACACCGTCAGTCCTTCCACATGTCGCCTCCCTATTTGGCCCTTCAAAAGGCAAATCTCAGACGCATTAATGGCCTGGATATCCGCACAACCAAAAGGAGACACGTGTGTACTTTTGACTGACAAACCGGCTGATGGCCACTCGTCAATCAGGGCTCGCAGAAAGCCTTCCGGATTCTGGCAAAAGACGGTAAACAGTTTTGGTCAACATTCTTCTCCCGAACTAACCAAAGACGGTCAACAGTTCCTGTCAATATTCTTCTCCGGGAGTGACCAAAGACGGTTAACAGTTCTAGTCAACATTCTTCTTCGGAACTGACCAAAGACGGTCAACAGTTCTGGTCAACTTCTCTTTCCGCTTTTCAAAGAATCCTTCGGGATCCTCAAATGACGAAGGGTAGTGAGGGGCATCCCATCATGAACATGCCGGTGGCTAAAATTCTAACCACCGGCATGGAGGGTTAGTGATGGGTGCACCGGAATATGGGTTGGCCTAAGGTCAACGGAGGCCCAAGACGGCCTACTGAACGGTCAACTCAAAAGCGGCCTAACAGGAGGCGCAGGCCCAAATCCTAAAAGGCCCAAGACGGTCAACGCCAGCGTTAACCGTCTAGATTTCAGCAGGCGGCTAACTCGCATACAGATGATCAACTCGAGCATTGACCAGATGTACTGTAACGGCAGGCCCAAAAAGGCTTCAAACCTGATACGGCCTAGGCCCAAACTGGCAGGTGAACACGTGCATGAAAAGTAACAGTCTTCTCATGGTCACGTGTCGCTCCTAAAAGCTGATCTTCTCCAAAAAAGGCGGCAATGACTTCAGCGCCAACAAAACGGTCATAAAAGTGTTAGACAATCTGAAGATCCGTTACACTGCGTAGTAGAAAGAAGATCAGTCAAATCACGACTGTTAGGCCCATCAACTCTAAGAAGGCCGTCATTATCAGTCCAAGAGGAGCATGCCACATTGCCCAGAGGAGGAGGCTCTTTTGCTATCCATTAAAAGTTTAAGGTCTTCATTCTGGAGGACCCACGCTCTTACATGCTTTTACAGACTCTTGCACACGCTTTTACACAAACAAACAACGAAAGCTTACACAAAAATAGAAGCTCTCTTACTCACTCTGTAACTTGTCCTCCTGAGAACACTGAAAACCAGCTTCCTGAGAGACTTACTGCAGTCTCCCACATGAATGTTTACAGAGGCTCATCTTCTCTTTCTCTCTACACAAGCGTCCGTCCTTCAATCCTACCAGAGGCCACCGGATTCTTGGAGACCTCTTCGGCTTTCTGAGAATCAATCCCTAAAGCTTCCACGCTTTCGGGACGTCGCTTCCTTACGCTCTCTATGAGTAGGAAGTGAGAGCTCACATTCTCAACGAGCCAACACTCCCATCCTCTCTCTCTCCTCTGCTTTCCAGTTTACCTTCCTAACTTAGAAAGCTTTTACTGATTTGAGCGTCGGAGTATTTTAGGTTGGACAACATCCCGCCGACATACTGACTTTTTGCTTATTTTAGTGGTGTGCAGGATTCGAACTCAGTGAATGGAGCCGGGTCGAATAATCCAGACGAATTCGAATCTGTTCGAAGTCGGATCCAAGTATGCATCACATATTAATATCCTAATTTTTTAACCAATATGGTTAATAAATCGTGACATAAGATTGATAGTTTACTTATTTGAAAATGTTGAAAACTTTTAAAAATATTTTTCTTTAAATTAAACTACAAAATAATGATCCACGATATTCAATTACATCAACAGTTCCACGACAAATGAATGGTTGGTTTCACACCTAACATGGCCTAGAAAAACAATTATTAAAGGTGACCGAGCTTTTTTAATAGCTATTAAAAATATTTTTCCCTAAAAAACTATTTTGCTTATTTTTTAATAGCGCTACATGGGCTATTAATAATTAGAAAAAACCGTATTTGACTAAGAAGCAAAAGGTGCAGCAAATGGTCCAAGGGATGTGACCCGACTCGTCCAACAATAAATAAGTATTAATAGATAATCAATGGACTGTTATTGGTGATTACAATACCAAATCAATGGTTGAAAATTTTGACAACCCAACTGATTAATACGGACTGTGGTTATATGAGTAACACCTATTACTATTATTGAAACATTAAATACATGTAATGGTTACACAAGTGATATGTGAAGACATAATGATTAAGGGACTGCTAAACTGGCACCCCACACTATAAATACACCATCTTTTTCACAAGATGGGGCATTCAAGAAACATAAGAGAGACATTTAGAAAAACACTCAGACAAGCAAACAAGTCTGAACACTCTCAAAGCTACTTTTCTGTACGAGTGTACTATTCTAAAGTCGCCTATCACTCACGAGTACAATCCCTCAAAAGCTGCCCACTCCTTTGAGTGTAGTTACGGAGTCTAATCTTCTATTAAACACTAAATTTCCAACCACTTGCATCAACGTATTTCTCTTCCTATCTTTCTCAACCAATTAAAAAGATTAGTGATTTGAATATTGGAGGACATACTGGGGAACGAGTCTCATATTTTTCTTACCTCTTATTCGTCTGTTGGTGTATATAATCCAAATTTAGAGTAACAAAGATTGGACGTATATCTGATTATCCTTCTGAATAAGGCAGCTCTCTAATTCGTTCATCAATCTAAATTTAGGAACGCATTATTGGCGCTATTTGTAAAAATGACGAAAAGTCTAACCATACAACCAAAGAAAACATGGTAAACACTCAGGCTCAAGTAAGTGTACCAGCGAAAGACACCGTCTCCCATGGCGACAACCCATCTGCGGGTAGCCATGGAGATGCATGTTCAACCACAAACATGGAGACACTGGTTGCCCAGGTGGGCACGATGATGAAATTGCTCCAAACCACATGAATTCGTCTGGATAGAACCAACTAGGGGCTCCTTCCTTCAACTCCCAAACTTTGGCATCCAAAAGGAGAAGTCAGAGGAAGAGATAGCCTGCCAAGGAGATGATCCAACAGCCTGATGATCTCGAGGCCTAAGAGATCATGAGCGATAGGGCCTAGATGCGATTGGAAGGGTGACTACGTTGTGGAGTATGGGATGAAAGCCCAAAGTGGCAAAATCCATACTTCTCCTGAGAGGATCGAAGGCCCTCTGCCTAAGAAAAAGCTTCTTGTAGCACCTTGCCAAGGAGTGCCTATAGCTGGCCAGCCAACACATCTCCCTGAACCACGTAGAGTTGAGGACCTTCCTTAATATTAAGAGGATTGCGTCCACCTCCCAAATTGAGGAGAGAATTCACAAGATCAAGCAGCGACTATTTAGAGGAAGTACTGACAAACACTCAGCCAACCTGAGCAAGCCACCATTCTTAAGGGAGATCCTGATACAGTAGCTCCACTACAAATTTAAGCTATTGACTCTGAAACCCTACGACAGAAGTTTTGATCTGATGGGCCATCTAGATTAATTCCACACTCTACTGAGATTCCAGGGTTTTGACGATGTAGTTATGTGTCTCTACTTTCCATTGACCCTTAAAGAGGATGCTTAGATTTGATTCTATTGGTTACATCAAAACTTGATCAGAACATTCTAAGAGTTGGCCAACAACTTCTTGTTGCAATTTACCTCTAACTGAAGAGAGCAGAAGTAGCCATGGCACCTTGTCCACATCCTACAAGGGCCAAATGAAAGTCTAAAACACTTCTTGGCCCAATTCAACGCAAAGGCTCAAAGGATATCCACACTAACCAATGAGGTGAAATTGAACTCCTTTATGGCGATTGTACAATCAGGTAACTTTTTCAAGCACCTAGTAAATAAAAGCCTAATACCTTCCTTGAGGTAGAGACCATCACCCGTGTGTACATCACTGCCGTGGCTGCCAACAAAGTGAGAGGTTAGAGAGCATGGACTATTGTCCAGGATTGAAGAGTGGAAAGAAGAGAAATGAAGACAACTCCCACAGTTGAGATCCCAGGAAGCAGGCGTCCGGATAGAGTTCAGGCCTTTGAACTTGACTTCTTTGAACAATATCCAAATAAACATTCTCATGCAAATTTGGGATGAGAAGTTCTTGAAATGGCCTAAGCAGCCTAAAAACCATAAAGGAGGAGATTAGTCTAAGTACTATTTCTACCATCGATTTTCGGGTCATTACATCGAGGACTGCCAAATTTTATAGAATGAGATTGAGACCCTCATTTGGAAAGGGTCCTCAATAAATTCCTAAGAAACCCGGGGCATACCTCTGGGAGAACAGATGATGACGAGTTTGGCCAGCAGGAGTAGCCGCACAATTGGGTTGTAGTTGGAGTGGTTAACATGGTATCAACAATACCACCTAAGAACAACACCCCAAACCACCAATAGAAGGCTTCCAACCATAAGAAGTAAAGGGTAGGAGTTAGGAATGATGCCATTAATTTTAGCAACGATGATATAATACATGTAATAACTATACATTCTGTCTCTCTTGTTGTATCGATACTTGTTTTGGATGGTACACTTGACTACTAATTGAAGCGGATCATTATTGATAATGAAAGTTCAAGAAATTTGTTGTATATTAACACCTATTTTAAGCTCAGATTAAAAAAAGATCAAATAAGACCGACGGAGGAGACCCTATACGGACTCAATAATGAAGCCATTTTAGTCCAATGAACCATTCAACTAGAGGTAACACTAGGGACATATCCCAAGATAACGTCCTGCATGCTTACGTTCCTAGTAGTTGACTTGCTCTTGTTCTACTATATTATTTTGGGATGACCCTACTTAATCGTATTCGGAGTGATGATGTTGATTCCACATCTCAAGATGAAATTTATGACAACATAAGCATCGGAGAGGTCTTGGGCAATTAAGTTACCGGCTAGACATGCTATTTATCTCAAGTCAATCAAGCGGTTCTGAATTAGTTGATTGAAGACTTCGATCTCCGAGATAAAGCAATGTTACAATAAGAACAGTCCGGCAAGTCAACTGACCAAATCCCTTTAGATCCTAACAAGCCAAAGAAATGTGTGCAGATCGAAAGCTTACTGATGAGTCACTAGCATGAACAATTAATGATTTTTCTCCGGCAAAACTCCAATATATTTGTTTGAACTCCCACTGACATGTCAGGGATTTCAACCGGAGTAATAGTCTACAAGTTAGACCTAAATCTTGATCACAAGCCCATCAGGCAGAAGCGGATGAATTATTCCATCGAGAAGTTAATTGTCATGAGAAAAAAAAAGTCCAAAAGTTACTTGACATAGATTTCATAAGGAAAGTTTAATATCTAGATTGGCTGTCAAATATGGTACTTATTAAGAAAAGTAATAGAAAATGGTGCATGTACGTCGACTTCACTGATGTGAATAAAGTATGTCTGAAAGATAATTTCTCGTTGCCAAGAATTGATCTGTTGGTAGACTTAATATTTGGATATAAACTGTTAAGTTTGATAGATACCTATTCAGACTACAATCAAATCTAGATGAGTCCCAATGACGAGGAGTGCACCTCATTTATGACGAACTGAGGAACGTACTGTTACACAATCATACCCTACGATCTGAAAAATATAGAAGACATTTATTAGAGGCTTGTGAACAAAATGTTTGGGGAACAAATCAATCAGAATATGGAGGTATGTGTAGACGACATGCTCATCAAATGCATAATAGCCAATGACCATATTCGCCATCTCAGATAAGCTTTTAGGATGTTCCGAGCATACTAGATGAATTTGAATCCAACTAAGTGTCTATTTGGAGTAATTTTAGGAAAGTTCCTCAGCTTTATCATATCTCACCGAAAAATCAAAGCAATTCCCAAGAAAATAAAAGTGATCGTGGATATGAACCCGCCTCGATTAGTAAAAGAAGTCTAGAGACTACCTGGGAACTTACAGCACTCTCCAAATTCCTAGTGAAGTCAGTAGAAAAATATCTCCATTTCTTCAAGGCCCTGAGAGAAGCAAAGGTGAGCATCTTTTAGTAGATTGCTGACTGCTAGATAGCCTTGCAAAAACTAAAAAAATACCTTGCCTATCTACTTCTCTTGACCTCTCTAAAAGAAGGTGAAGAACTATTTCTTTACCTTGCGATCTCAAATATAACACTGAGCTCAATCCTGATTAGGTAAGAGTTTGAGATACAATGATCGATTTATTACGTCAATAAAATCCTGACATATTGCAAGACTTGTTACTCGCATGTCGAAAGGATCTCTTTGGCTTTGGTCTACTCTACTAGGAAATTACATCCATACTTCCTGGCCCACAAGATCATCGTCCTAACGGACTAACCATTAAAAGGATTCTTACAGAAATCTGACCTATCTTGACGACTAATCAAATGGACCATCAAATTAGATGAGTTTGACGTGGAATTCCGACTGCGATTGACCATAAAATGTTAGGCTCTTATAGATTTTATAGTTGAAACGATGACTTTAATTTCCAATGTTTTCGATACAAGCGAAGGTGCTAGTCAACAAGAAGAAGCTCCGATCTAAATTTTGTACATGGATGGGTCATCAACCGAATCAAGGACTAGAGTAGGCGTGGTCTTGAGGATTCTAGATCGATCGAAGATGAAATACTCAATGACTCTTAGATTTTCGATCACCATTAATATCGCATAGTATGAAACCTTATTGGCTGGACTTAAGCTGGTAAAGGAATGCTCGGTGAAAAATCTGATCGTCCATAGTGACTTGGAACAGATTGTCAACCAGATCACTAGAAATTTTGAAGTGTCTAACCCATTACTCATGAGATATCTTCTTAGATCGAAGGGCCTGATTGAGGTATTTGACAAGGTGAAAATACTCCACATCCCGAGAGAAGACAATTAGAAGGCAGATCAACTGGTAAAAGCGGTGGTAACCGGAAATCCTATACAATATGCTCAAGATATGTGAGAGGTTCTTGCAACCCCAAGCATAGAAACCCTAAAGCAGGAGATGCTTCAGATCTCATATGGCGATAGTTAGATAACTCCATATAGAAGGTATCTCACTGAAGGTCTTTTGTCAAAAAGCCCGGATGATACCAAGCCCTTAAAGAAGAAAGCAGGCTGGTACATCATCATGAATGAGAAATTGTACCATCGAGGTAATTCCATCCTTTACATATGGTATCTCATGTCAGAAGAAGCTGACTGCATGCTAAGTAAAGTTTATCTCGGAATCTACATATTACACATTGGGGGTAAGAATTTAGCATTCAAAGTCATATAATAGGGCTATTACTGGTCAATGATGAAGCGAGATACCACGAAATCCATAAAGAAATACAAAAATTGTCAAATCCATAGCAACATTTCTCATCAATAGTACATAGAGTTGCAGAGCCTGTAGTCACCATGGTTATTCGCACAGTGGAGGCTCAACATATTAGGCACATTGCCTATTACATTTGAGCAAAGAAAATTCATCATAATCGGCATAGGCTATTTCACAAAATGGGTAGAAGCTTCCCCATTGGTACGGATCATCAAGCAGAATGCCACAGAGTTCACTTGGCAGAACATCATATGTAGATTTGGGATATCCGAGGTCATAATGACCGACAATAAAACCTAATTCATTGGCAAAAGATTCACCAAGTATTATCATAGTCTAGGAATTCAGTGGGTTTACAATTCCATCACCTATCCACATGCAAATGGGTAGGTGGAGGTAACGAACCGAACCTTGCTACATGAGTTGAAGACAAAGCTAGAGGACATAGGGGGCTTCTAAGCAGACGATCAATCTTTTGTGTTGTGGTCCTATAGGATGACATCAAGGGAACCTATGCAAGAAACACCATTCAATTTATGCTATGGGATTGAAGCGATCATCTCGGTAGAGATTGTTCTGCCGAGCCTTCAATTTGAAAATTTCAGCCCACAAAACAATTTCCAACAACTCAGAGAGTATCTAGACTTACTCGAAGAGGCCTGAGATGCAGTAAGACTGCGCTCGGCTACTTCTCAGCAACGGATTACTTGATACTATAACAAAAAGATGAAATCATGCTAATTTGAATTGGAGGACCTAATTCTATGGAGTATAGAGATTACAGACAAAACTGCCAACTAGAATAAGCTATCATTGAATTGGGAGGGACCATTCCTAATCTTAGCGATTCTCTAAAATAGTATGTACAAGTTGCGCACCCAAAATGAAAAATTAGTCTCGAGAACTTGAAACGTCTCCTACCTTAAAAGCTATTATCAGTAAACCATCGTCGAACACAAGAAAATCTAGTAATATCATGTGAATAGCTTGCATGATGCAATCATGTTTCGATTAATAAAATAATCATTTATGATGTTGTTCGTGTTCATGTAAATGCTTGTGTGTTATTTTGTAAATTCAAATGCCCAAACTGCCCCTAAGTTAGGTACAATTCTTTACCTATGAACTAACCTACTAAAATATGGTCAAAACCTTGGTCCTGTAAACCTAGCGGCTCAGAGGAGGTCAAACCCTAAACCTAGATCCTCTAAATTGAGCAACCTAAACAAGGTCGAAAACAATAGCCCGGGGGCTTGAAGACAAAAGTCTAACCCCCCTTTAAGTGGCCAAAATAAAATAAAACCTTATGAGGCATTCTCATATGCATTTGACAACTTTCTTCAATAGGAATAAGTGTCATCAATTGACAATGGTCAATGGACAAGAGCCCGATGTACAAGTGCAATAACTCCCTCCAATAAGAATGAGCACCATTAGCTAAGTGTGAGCGATGGTCTAGGCTCCATCAAAGTCTAGTGACTATGGAAATCAAACTTAATCAGGCACAAAGTGGCTTTCCTAGTGTTACGACGTTGTTTTACAGGAATGAGCATAGTTGGACAAATACGTCCAATTAAGCCAGGTAACAATAGCAACAATGCTTAGTTGGTAAACAAACAAAGGTCGGGCAAAAAGATTCAACGTAAACTCAAAAATATCAGTGATGATGATCTAAATAATCTAACTAATTCATTAAAGTGTCAATATTTGCAACATGGCATGTCCATCCAGGGATTACAAGATACTGCCCTGTCTACAACTCATATAGAATGACTATCCTAAGGTTAGGAGTCCCCCGTCAAACTTCGATAAGGCTCTCTACCCGTCTCGGAGAAATCAACCAAATCAGAATGGCGAAGAGCTCTAGCATTTCTCAGATCAAGGAAACCAAGAGAAAAGTCAGGAGCAGTTAAGGATACAATCCATTTACAATGATGAATGTTGTCCCAGAATCTGTCATCCATTGCACGACCATCTTCTTCTGGATGAAGACGAGTCCTTAGCTTACCTTCAACTCGAGTGCACTTATTTCGAAGATTGGAAAGTTGTTGCTAAGCTTCCTGGAGTTTGTTCTTGAGTGTGGTGACTCAATCCAAAGCCAGATATTTTCCATCTGAAAACTTTTGGGATCTCGTATTTCACTCGGACAACTCTGGGTCAAGAAAAGTTACCTGTTCTTAAATCTGTTGAGCCTAAAAAATGGTAGTATCATCTCGAATCTCCATCTCTCTGAATACTACAAGATTAGCATACATTTGAGACAGGCGAGAGATCTCAACTTCTCACTGATACAAAGCCTCTGCCATCTGGCAAAGTACTTCCTAAGACTGTCAGGCAAAATGGAATGGACAACCGGGAACAACAACAATAAATAATATAATTATAGAATGAGGAGCTCTGCAAGCGGTACCTCAAGATAAGATCGACCCTCTTGGTGGAGTGGACCCTCCTAAAAAGATGGATGGAGAGAATCCTCGAGTCCGAATGCTGATGGAGGCCTCCAATATGACAGAGGCAGCATATGGTAATAGAATGACCTCAAAACTCGAAGGATAAGGAGATACACCAAAAATTTCCGGAAGCTCAGGTGTTGACGCCATAGAGCAGGGCCCCTCCTTAACAGCCACAACCTCCAGTTTATTTCCAATTATTTTCTCATCCACTTGATCATTATTAGCACCATCCTCAAGAAAAATAGTAGGGGGTGTGGAGATAGATGTATCAGGCGACGGAGCAATCAAAATCAGAATACCATATTCGGCTACAGTCAAGATGTCGATTAGTTCACTTGATTTGCCTACCGAGGGGTCATTTATTTTTGTAGCAGAGAACAATGGGAGCTCACCGCCCTTAACAAGTTTGGTCATCTCCTCAAAAACAGGATGAAGCGGAGAAGAATAACTAGAGCTCGGCCTCTATGATGACTCGTTAGCGTGCAGTGGAGTCCCTCTTCACAAGCCTCGTCAATGACCCGTTTGAGTTCAGAAGTGGTAATAGAGGAGGAAAGAATTGCCCTGCCAGCCGCCCTTTCAGGAGAATCTTGGATAAACAAATCTCTTGGTTTCCTTTTGGGTCGATGAAATGGCATGGCAATGATATTGTTCCCTTCCACCCTGACCTCTCACTGAACCTCAGTAAATGTCTTTCAGGTGAGCCAAGCATCCGTACGATGCAGGTAGGTGGCATTCTCTTCAACGAGCTTCATTAGTGGTTGAGCCATTCGATTCTCTATATCTAGAACATCACTGACATGGAAGCCATTGACTCTGCCCCAATTATTGGAAAGGGTCTAATCGGAAGGAATTGTCATATAAAGTATGGGTCCTTTCAACCATATATTAAATTTGGGTTCCTCCCGCTTATTTATACTTCTTGTAGGTGGTGAAAGAAAGTTAATCTGCATCCTGGTTGATCCAAAAGATCACCTTTACGGCCTGACCATCTAGGAGAAGCTTCTTGTAACGAAAGAAAACACATAAAATACTAGATATCAAAGAGCGTTGGGGTAGAGGCAAGCCATTGGAATCTCCAAAGCCTCCAAGATCTCATACAACTCTTTCGCAAATGGAAGACAAATGCCTCCCTTTAAATGGGCCTCATAGATGGTAATAAATCTAAGTTGAGGAATGCAAGCCCATCTTTGTCCATGGATGTTATATATGGGATGGCACTGAGAATATTATACTTCTTGTACAAAGAATTCACTTTTTAACTAGTGAGGATGAATTGGATCGTAGCAACTCCTTAGGAAGTTGCTCGAGAAGCCATGGAAATAAGAAAAAAAAAAGGGCAAAGTAGGGTAGAACGGTTCAAAAAGTGAAGAAGTGTAGAAGCGGTAGGGGGGAAAAGTTTAAATAGCCAAAGTTTTGGTCAAAGAATGGCATCATTTAAGAGTGTTGAAGAGGTGCAACCCCATAATAGTTGAGATACGTGCCCGCACAACGCATTAGTTTTGTTGTGCTAGTAATGATGGTCTAATGCTATGCCTCCCTGTGTAACTTGCAGATAGCTAATAGCTTTGATGCCTACATTGGTGAATATCTAGTATACCGTTGGCTATGATGCCCCGACATTTTCCTTTCCAAGGCGGCAGACTAACGACGTGTGACTCTGATACGCTTGAGACAAATTCGATTAATTTATGAATACTCAGTCAAGCATTCAAAATAAATTATTATAAATAGGATTGTCAGAAGTTAAACAACAAAAAGTAATATTCAAGTGCTTTAACTATTCAAAGCATACGAGACTATTGAAGCCATGCAATAAAGACAAATAATACTTGGGAAATTCTAATCATTAATTCCTTTTACATAGTACAAATTTATAATAGTGAAAGCACAACTCAGAAAAAAAATAAATAATATATGGAGTAGCGACTAGACTACAGTACTGTAACTAACCTTAGGACGGATGAAAGTTTGAGGAAAACTCATCCCTTAGACAAAATAGTGTTACTCACTGAACTGCTTGCTCTTGATGGGAAAGAGCAGAAAAGCCCTCCCTATAGGAATACGGAGCAATTCTCCTATGAGTTGTGCCTATCTTTAACAGGGAGGCAAACAAATAAAAAAAACTCTCTCCAGTAAGAGTTATGAGCAGTCATCTTTAGAGTTGCAGAAGAGTAAACTTCATGAAACAAACAGAAAGGGGAAGAACCTCCCCCCAGTTAGAGTCTGAGACACCCCTCTTTAGAATTGTTGTAGATTAGACCACCCAACAAATGAGAAGAGGGGGAAACCACCCCCAAAATCCGGAACCTTGCTACAACGATGAAGGCTTGGTTTTGGGTTGTGTGTAAAAAAGGAAAACCAATGTAGATTCCCACATAAAAGAGGGTAACCAAGGCGGACTTCAGGTGGATCCTTGGATCTCAACTTTGAACACTAGAGAAGAACTCCCACCAATTCCGACTTGTGGTAGTGCAGGTTCCATGCTGACTTCGAACAATCTCACTCCTTAGCAAATAAGAGATGCTTTGTAATGTAAAGTACAGAAAGCTCCTCCATTTATAGCTGAATGGAAAGATCAGTGAGCATTAATCCGAGAAGATTACATATCCCAACATTGAAGGTAGAGAATCAAATCAAATCTTACTAAACAGAGCAACAAATCTACAAAATATTTGGAGAACAAGCGTGCATGGAAGATCTGCAATTGGTGTCCCATCATGAATATGTCGGGAATTTAAAATTCAAACCTACCAGCATGGAGAGCTAATGATGGATGCGACACTACATGGGTCGGCCTAGAACTTAGTATGCTGGAGAAAGAAACGCCAAAATAGTGATGGTCCAATAGAAAACCATTTTAACATGAGAAGAAAAATATGTGGCAGTTGACCTAAGAGGCGTGACCTGACCCATCCGGTAATAAATGAGTATTAATAGACAATCAATGGATTGTTATCGGTGGTTACACTAAATCAACAATCAAAAATCATGACAGCCTAACTAATAAATACAGGTGACAGTTACACAAATAACATCCCTCATGATTATTAAAATATTAAATGTAGGTGGTGATTATACAAATAACACTTCTCATAACTGTAAAGGCTTAACGCTTAGGGGACTAATAAACCAGCACTTTATACTATAAATACACCATCTTCTCCACGGAAAGGGCATTCAAGAAACATTAGAGAGAAATCTAGAAAAATGGTTAGATAGGAAAACAAGCCAAAATGCTCTCAAAGCTACTTTTTTGTATGAGTGCACTATTCTAAAGCTGCCCTGTCTCTCACAGGTGAAATCCCTTGAAAACCACTCACTCTGTCGAGCGTAACTATGGAGTCCAATCCTCCATTAAACATTCAATCCCTAACCACTTGTATCAATACATTTTCTCCTTCTATCTTTTTCAGCCAATTGAAAAATTTACTGATTTCAGTGACAGAGAATATATTGAAGAACGAGTCCAATATTTTTTTATTTCTTTTTATCTATTATATTGTGTAGGATCTAAATTTAAAGTAACAAAAATCAGACCTGTACTCGATCGGACTTCCAAATAAGGCGGCTCCTTATTTCATTCAAAACTTTGGATCTAAGGACACATCAACATTGCATAAAATTCATTAGTATGATATAATAATAATATTCATTCATTTGATCACTGACTTCTCGTATCTGCTAAAACATCAAAAGTAACTTATAACTTTATTTTAATGAAGTCATATATAATTCTAATTTGTCTTGAAGAACCAAACTCATCAGCTACTCTACATAAACTTATAATCTAAACTATTACATGCTTATAAGACTACACATAAAAATCATATCATGGAATGACTTATGCATCCAATATAAATTAAATATAAACTTTTCAAACCTCCATGTGAAAAATCCTCCGAAGAAACCTGTATGTCTTACTCCAATAATAAGTTATCTCAATCTACTAATTAGAAACATAATAAATTATAAAAATGGTTAAAAACTCTATAAGACATAAGATGATGCTATGAATAGAGATGAATAATTTACCAAGAACACACAAAATGGCTAATAAATGAATATAAAATAGAGTTTGAATGCTATAATAAGAAGATAAATAAATAGATGTAAGAATGAATAGAAAATTGCTTTCATGCTTCACTAATGAGGGCCAACTCTTTGTCCAAGGTGCTTTGCTCAAGAGGAGACTTGATCCAAATACAATTTGAAGAGGATGTGATGTATTCCTAGATCTAAATTATTGAACGAATTATGGAGCTATTTGGTCTTCCTGGTAAGTTAAATTGAAGTAAGTCTGGACATTGTTATTCTAAATTTGGATCTTGCACACCACAATTGGCAAATAAGAAGTTAGAGGATGGTAGGACTCGCTTCCCAATATGTCCTCTGATATTTAAATTAGAAATTTTTCTCAAGTAGATAAAAAATAAGAGGATGAATGAATAATGCATGGATGCATGTTTTAGGGGATTGAGTGTTTATAGAGGGTTGAGCTCTAATGAGTGTGCTCGGTTGAGAAGTGGCTTAGAGATGGAGGATTAGGTTCTAATGAGTGCGGTTGACTAGGGAGTAACTTAGAGATAGATGATTGAACTCTGATGAGTGTGCTCAATTAAAAAACAGCTTAGAGATGGAGGACTAAGTTCTAATGAGTGTGCTCACTAAGAAGTGGCTTAGAGATGGAGGATTGAGTTTCGATAAGTACGCTCGACTGTGGAATAGTTTAGAGATGGAGGAATGAGTTTTGATAAGTGCGCTCGATTAGGGAGCAACTTAGAGATAGGGGATTGAGTTCCGATGACTGTACTCGATTGGAAAGCAACTTAGAGATGAAGGATTGAGTTCTGATGAGTGTGCTTAATTGTAAAATGACTTTGAGATGGAGGATTGAGCTTTGATGAGTGTGCTCGGTTGGAGAGTGGCTTAGAAATGGAGGATTGAACTCTAATAAGTGTGCTTGGATGAAGAGCAGCTTAAAGATGGAAGATTGAACTCTAATAAGTGCACTCGACTGGAGAGTGGTTTAGAGATGGAGGACTAAACTTTGATAAATACACTCGGCTGGGGATTTATTTAGAGATTGAGGATTGAGGTCCGATAAGTGCGCTCGACTAGAAAGTAACTTAGAGATGGAGGATTGAGCTTTGATAAATTTGTTAGGTTAGGAAGCGGCTTAGAGATGGATGCTTGTGTACTCGCGAGCTAAATGGTTTGAGAAGTGATGCATTTGAAGGCAAAGTGGCTTGAGAGAAATCAGTTTGATACTTCAGGGATGTTTAAGGGTAGGAATTCTTTGTCCTCCCCCTTTTTCCACAACGGAGAAGAGGAATTTATAAAGTTGAAGCCGATATAACCTTCCTTGTGCCTCAAGGATGATGTCTGTTACCCTAGAGGTTCACTGAGTTGTCTCCTTGAGTGTGCCTCGAGGTAAATGTGGTAATCATAGTTTTCCTCAGAAACGTTAGAGGATTGCACTTGCCTTTTCGAAGCGATACACTGCACAAGTAGATATTTTACGGATATTTACTAGACTATCAGGATAGTTATTGTGGCCGTTGAGCTAGAGGAGCATCCACTAATTAGCCCTAATTGCCCATTTATTGTTGAATGGTGTTGGGTCATGCTTCCTAGGGTGGCCTTGGTGCTTGCTGGACGTTTGGCTAAGGGAGCGTCCCACTGGGCTTCCTTTTCTTGGGCCCTTAGACTCAAAGGAGCTTCTACTTAACTGCGGCTTTTGGGGTGCTCTTTCCTTGTAGGCCTGTTTCTGGGTCGGCTCATGAGTTATCAAACTCATTTCTAGCTCCCTATGCCAGAAGTTTAAATTTTCAACTCCCGACATATCATGATGGAACGTCGCATGTAGGTCTGTGTCCGCTTTTAGGCGTCATACATATTTTTGCTATGATTAGCAAGATTTGGCACCAATTCAGTTCTCTACAATTGGCGATTCACTGCTAAGGACAATCTTCTAGCATTAGCACAATTTTCTCAATTAAATGCCAGTCAATCTCCTCCTCTAGTTATAATTAGAGGGACTCTCAACGCCTCGCATCATGAATCGTCTCCGCCAACCAAGTGGCATGAGAGGTTGGGGTCGGCATGGAGCCTACACAACCATAAGCTGGGATCGATGGAGATTCTTCACCAATGCTCGAAGTTGAAGCTGAGGATGTGCTTGAAGTCTACCTTGGTTCCAGATTCATGAGCAAGCCGCTAGCGTCAACAATGAGCTGTTCGAGTCTTAGGTGAGATCGAAGAGCTCATAGAGGAAAAATCTCACGTTCTAGATCAGATTGCCTCTTTGCGAGGATGTGTTTTGGGAGGCCCAATGGCGGGAGAGATGGCGAGTCGAGGGAGCATTGCTGCTACCGAGGCTCCAAATTCACAAGTGCATTGCTGTTGTCAACTTTGAGTTGTCAAAGTCTTAAGCGAGATTTGAGAGCTCACAGAGAAAAAAAGTCTCGGGCTCAGGATCGAAACACCTCATTGTGAGGATGTGCTTTGGGAGGCTACGCAGCAAGAGAGATGGAGAGCCAAGGGAGTGCTGCCGCTGCTAAGGCTCTGAATTTAGAGTGGGCTGCTGGTGTCAATCATTAGTTGCTCCAATCTAAGGCGAGATCCTAAGAGTTCTCGGAGGCGAATGCTTGGGCTCCAGTTCGGATCATCTTACTAAAGGATGAGTTCTGTGAGATGTGGTAGCAACTCAATGTTCTTTGGAGTGAGGATGCTCAACTTATAGGAGAGCTCTAACCTAGTGAACTACCTAGAGACAAGAGTGGGGCCTGCACCACACGCACCAAGGGGCCCCTAACCCTAGGATAGTTGTCTAAGTAGCAGTAGGTGTAGGTAGCCCTTCGAATAAGTTTTTGAGGCTGGCTGATACTCTTGATGTATACTTTGAATCTTTAATGAATCAGCTAGATTATTTTAACCATTGTCGCTGATATCTTTGAACGTGTATCAATTTGTCTTTATCCAACATTGATTCTATTTGCCAATTAAGCATCATTGCCATCATCGTCGGGCTTAGCTGGATACATTTGTCCAATTGTGCTTGCTCCTAATGAGGAGGTCTTGGCATTGAGAGAATACGATCGCTGGCTAAGCCTTACAGCTAATGTTGTCAGGTTTAGAAGGACGTGATTGCCTGATTGTGCTTGCTCTTGATGAGGAGGTCGTGGCATTTAGAGAAAACGATTGCTGGTTAAGCCTTGCAGCTATCGTTGCTGGGCTTAATCAGATGCATTCATCCATTTGTGCTCTTTCATGTGGAAGGATGTTGTGGCATGGGTATGGGTGAGCCTCACAAGGGTGGATTGGGTTTCATAACCGCACTCATCGAGTTCTAGCAAAATCTAAGCTATCACCCGCACGTAATCATTAGCACCCGGTCCTGTTAGAGGGTGTCGCAACTTTCGTGCGTTTGGTCCTAGTTCACCGACCATTGTTGACTGATGGCCTCGTCCCCATGGAAGGGAGTTGTCACACGCATGCTGAAAAGCCCTATAAAGTTTTTTATGATCGCTGGATGTGGAGGTCCGACTCTTGGTTCATAAGCCCCTCGGGTCATGGCATTTGACCTCGTCTAGGCCACTAGGTGATTAGGATCGAGATTTAGTTTTGACATGCTTTAGGCCGCTTGGTTACCGAGACCGAGATTTTGTGACCAGGTCATAGTCAGTCGAGGCATAGGTGAAAGAGCTCACCCAACTTAGGGGAATTCTAGGTCTTTGAATTAATGCAAACACATAAGCATTTGTATGACTGGCATGATGAATAGAGCAAGCAAATAAACTTGCTTATTTCATTCAAGCAATCCACATGGATACACTTGATTTACCTGTGCTTGGTGAGAAATCATAGGAAGTGCCTACTAGGGTGGCTGTCTCTCTATGCCTGTGGGACCAGCTTTCTGATCTGGGGTCATAGCATGTACGCTCCATTTGGAGGATCATTGAGGCTTGGAACGGTCCCCATTAGTAGGGAAACTACTCATTCCGATCATTAGCTATTTGCCTGTGGCCTCTACACTCCGAAGAACTGGGTTCATCACACTGAATAGACACGAATTTGCCTTCGTGTTGTCGGCCGATGGACGCTCGTTTGCATGATCTTGGATGCTGGGCTCCTATTGCCAACATACGACCCGTAGATACCACAGGGACCTCGCTTAGTGTGTAGGTAGTATCTTCTGTCGTGAAATGTCGTAAGCGAGGGATTAAGGATTTTACTACCCTCGAGGGCGTTCCAACCTGTTGTCCATGCTACGCTGAGTGTCCATGCCCCTGGGAGCCCGACGAAGCACAGAAGTGATCCAAGTGAGCACCGGATCAAAACTTCAAATGTAGAGCTCTAGGCTGGGCTCCGTGATCCTGCAAGGAGACGATGATGATCTCCCTCCTGAATGGTGACCTTGCTAGGTCGGTGAAGTGTCAGCAGGTGTGGCATGAAGCTTCTTCCTAGGCAGGGGGCCTCCTATCGTCTCAGGAGTGGTGCAGATTATGCCACTCTAGGCTTTCATTCAACATCTCATGACTCAGTTGACCCTACGGTTACGGCTTTGACCTGTCGTTGATGGTCCCTCGGACCTTGAGGTTGTCAAGCCACTGGATCTTCTGAAGAAGCCATCTTTCTCTCCGGTTCCTCCTTCTAGACGCTGAGGTCTTGGAGTTAGAGGGTGATGCCCCCAACATTGCACCTTCAGATGAGTACCAGCAGTATGGGGCCATTTTGGATGCGGCACATCTTTGGGCAGCGAGCATTTGCACCTTAGGGGCCAGCTGTTCATCCTTGTGACTACCCATGGAGGGGTTGTGGCCACTGGAGATGGTGCCTGTGGCAGGTGCACTGGCTCTTGCCCAGGCATTGGCCATATTTGCTCTCGTAATAGTGGTGGTTAGACTTTTTAGTCATTCTCATAGACGGTGCTAATGATGTGTCCCTGGATCTAGTTTACCGAATGAATTAAGGAGTCGCTTGGTCTTCCCGGTTGGTCAAGTTGAAATGAATTCGGTCTTCGTTACTTTAAATTTAGATCTTATACACCACAATTGATAAATAAGAGGTCAGAAGATGACGGACTCATCCATCGATATGTTCTCCGACGCTTAAATTAGAAAATTTTTTCAGGTAGATAGAAAGCTAAGAGGATGAATGAATAATGCACAGATATATATTTCGGGGGATTGAATATTTACAGAGGGTTGAGCTTTGATAAGTGCGCTTGGTTGGAGAGTGGCTTAGAGATGGATGGCTGAGTTTCAATGAGTACACTTGGTTGGGGAGTAGTTTTGAGATGGAGAATTAAGCTTTGATGAGTGCGCTGAATTGGAGAGTGGCTTAGAGATGGAGGACTAAACTCCAATGAGTGCACTCGGTTGGGAAGCAACTTAGAGATGGAGAACTAAACTCCAATGAGTGCGCTTGGTTGGGGTGTGACTTAGAGATAGAGTATTGAGCTTCGATTAGCGCGCTCAACTAGGGAGCGGCATTACGATGAAGGATTGAACTCTAATGAGTGTGCTTGGTTGGAGAGCAGCTTAGAAATGGAGGATTGAACTCTAATTAGTGCGCTTGGTTAAAGAGTGGCTTTAAGATGGAGGACTGAGTTTCGATGAGTGCTATCGATTGGAGAGCGATTTAGAGATGGACACCTGTGCACTCGTGGGCTCAGTGGCTTAAGAGGTGATGCACTCAAAGGTAGAGTTGTTTGAGAGAAAGTGGTTTGATACTTCAGGGATGCTTGAGGGTAGGCATTCTTCATCCTCCTCCTTTTTATACAGGAGAGAAGAGGGATTTATAGAGTTGGAGACGGTGTAGCCTTCCTTGAACCTTACAGCTGACGTCTATTGCCCTGGAGGTTGGACTAAGCTATCTCCTTAAGCGTGCCCCGAGGTAAGCATGGTAATCATAGTTTTCCTTGGATTCATTGGAGGACTATGCTTGCCTTTTGGAGCAATATGCTATATAGGTAGATATTTTATAGATATTTGCAAGGCTGTCAAAACAGCTACTATGGCTGCTGAGTTAGAGAAGCCTCCGCTGATTAGCCCCAATTGCCTATTTATCACTGAACGGTGCCGAGTCAAGCTTCTCGTGGTGGCCTTGTCACCGACTAGATCTTGGGCTAAGGGAGCATCCCACTGAACTTCCATATCTTGGGGCCTTGAACTCGGAAGAGTTTTTGTTGGATTGCGGCTTCTGAAGCGCTCTTCCATTGCAGGCCTAACCGTGGGTTGCCAGACCCATCAAGATGATTTATAAAAAAATGATAAAGAAAAGTTTAGAAAGAAAGGTCATTTTCTTGTTGAATGATGGCCCCTTTATATAGCATGGACGTTGGTGCTCCAAACGCATCAACGAGTCATTCTGAGGGCCTGGCAAGCTACCATATGAGCCTAGTGGTAGCTGTTTCGCCATTTTGTAGGATTCTAAATATTACCTTTTCCTAAATGGATATTATTATGGTGTAGTGGTGGTCAAGTCTGATTTGATCAAATTTGAGGGAGAAATACATATTTAATAGGGAGAGAATTAGATATGGATAAAGGGAGAGTTAGAAGAATTTGGGAAGGGGATGAGTGGGAGAAGAGAAATTAAAATTAATTAATTACTCAAAATGACAGATTTATTAAAATACTCTATTTTTATACTATTAAGCTATCCAACTTATAGGGTAAAAATGAACACACTTCTAACTACTTTCTCACTAATTTCCCTTCAAAACTATGCGACATGATTGGTCAAATAACTCGTCATATGGATTTTCAAATAGGACTTCACCCGAGATGATTACATGAATCACAGGATGCCTTGCACTTGATCTTCTAGGGTGTAACTTGATCTTATTGTGATTGCCATTAAATAGCTGCTGCTTCAATAGAAATGGATGTTGTTTACTATTTGAGGGCTGCTATGTTCTCAAATTGATTTGATTAATCTGAAATGCTCATATGCAAATGACGCAGGGAAGGAAAAAGAAGGGGATGGAAATGACAATAAATTGAGAGAAGGGAAAGAGATAGGAGAAGTGAAGAAAGAGAAGAGAAGTAGAGATTAGTAGTTAGAGAAGGAAATTATAATCACTCAATATTCATTCAACTCATCAATACCTCCAACAATAGAGTTAATATCTTTATATAGTAAAATACTACTCTTAGGATA
>JAODPA010071824.1:0-30641 GCA_025585075.1 Nepenthes mirabilis
TCGGTCGATTAGTATTTAAAATCGCTATACATGTTTAGAGTCATTTCAAAATAACTGTGAAGAGATGTTACTTTTGGTGTGTAACTGCCATTCTAATTTAGTGAGAAAATCGCATGGCTATTAATGGTGTGACCATTTTGATCATTTTCTGGATCGTGTTATTAACTAGCTCATGATTATGTTTTGATTTTTGGTAACCGACTACTCGAATTAAGCATTTTGAATAATATTCCTGAGAGGTATTATTCGATTGTTTGAATTGACTTTATTGCTTTTTCGATTGGGCTACTGGAGTTTGGGCCTTGATCCAAGTTTGCATTGGGCTAGTCCGCCTTGAGTCATAGTCAACACTACACCCCCATACTAGAAGGTTTAAATTCAAACTCCTAACATGTCATTGATGGGAGGCCAGTTGGAGCATCATCAAAGCGCATGTCTGTCCCAAATACTCTACTGATTTGGGATCTTATTTGGCAATATTTTATTTTTTGTCATTAATTGCTATGATTTGATATATTTTCTTCGAACCGGTAGCTAGTTGAGCCATTGTTACACTATAAATTGAGGAGCCTTCTTCAGATTGCATCCCAGGGCACTCCTTGCTCAGTTGCATGACTGTTGTTAGCAAATATGTCATACTTGCATTGCGGTTGGGTGATGCTAGAGGGGGCAAAGGAGATACTTCAAATTCTGAAATTATAGCCCGAGGTGACATTTAAAGACTTTCTTGGTTACCCTCTTTTATAGGAAAAACCGCTTTGATTTTCCTATTTTACGTCCATTCCCAAAGTTAGGCCTTCGCATTGTAACAAGGCCCTCGGCCTTATGATACCTTTTGAGGTGATCTAGGCGGATGTTATAGGCATAGGCGAATGATTTTTTTTTCTTTTCCTTCCTTTGCGGTGCCTTTGAAATTCTTGGAGATGAGTTTTTTTTATTCGGGTTGCTGTTCTATGTCTCTCTCCATTTTACTCAAGTTGTATTTTTATTATTTTAAACTTGTATATTGTGAAAGGATCTAATAAATAGAACTACCTGAATGATGATTCGTTTTTTTTGCACAATTTCTAAGCTATTGTTCTCGAGTTGAGTGTCCGTTAGTGTGCTTGAATGTTTTTCTTTCTTTAGTTTTTAACAATCTTACAATTTGTACCCTTTGATAATTTGGACTTTTGACAATTTGACACATAGTAATTTAATTTAAATGAATCTGGAATCATTTGAGAAATGGATGATATGACCTAAATTGAAACTCAACCATTTAATCAAAATTGATTAAGTAATAGAGCCACTTGTTGCTAGTCTACGGCCTTGGGAAGTATCACGTCAGACCATCATTATTTGTGCAACAAAATAGATGTGTTACAATGTATCTCTGTGCTAACATATGTTCCAATCTTTATAATTACATGTCTCTTAGGAATTTTCAGACAACATCATTTTGGATTGAAGTCTATCTATTTATATTTTAGCGCTTTTATATCTTTTCATATGTTCGCATTTCATTGCTCTGACGGTGCGGGAATTTTTTTTTGCAACACAGGATCACGGATGCCATCTAGGACCCAAATATTTTCAACTATAAGAAGTATAGCGGAAGTCATTCTAACATTTGCGGAAGCATTCATATTCATTCCAACATTCATTTCTGAATACAAAATGATTTGACCATAAAGTTCATAAATCAAATCAGATTAATACAATGATATCCTCCAAAACAAGCTTCCAAGTCTTTAATGATCCTTTAGTCACTCCAACTCATCAAGTACAAGCTCTGAAGCTTCATCTGTAGGAAAAAAAAAACAGAAAACAGTGAGTTAAAACTCAACAAGAAAAGTGCCGATTATAAAATGTGTGTGATGTCAGACGGATGCATAAATTTTATTAAACAGTGGCGGATCAAAAATTTCTGCAGACAAAATCAAAACAGAATTATATGCAATACTAAACCGATCAGAGCATAAAACGGAGTCAGTTTCGTTATGGGAGTCTTTTTTTATTCTTCTGCTTGTAGAGGAGGCATTAATCGAGGATAGATTGTATTCAATCCACACAATCCAAGGCCGATAACTGAACAGAAGTATCCCGTCTCGTGGGAACGGTGTGCCACCCGAAGGTAGGCCAGAACTAATCTTTCCTCCTGACCGTAACGTCCCGAGGACAGGGTGGTCCATAAATTGCTACATGGACAGAGTTCCTCCTGATCGTAATGCCTTGAGGACTGGGCGGTCCACAAATAGCACCATGGACAGAGTTCCTCCTCACTGTAACGCCTCAAGGACAGGGCGGACCATAATTAACTTCATGGACAGAATTATACTGGATTACTACCATAAAGTTCTAAGGCATGCCTGAGAACCTTATCTCCCGAAACTAAAGTGAGAACTTATTCGTCTTATCACAAAGCCGATTTAGAGTTTATCTTTGTTTGGATCTTATACAAAAGCCGGAGCTCAAATGCCGGAGTTCTCTTTTTCTCAAAAAGCCGAAGTTCAAGAAAAGTCGAAGTTCTTTTTCTTCAAAATGCCGGAGTTCAGAAAGCCGGAGTTCTTTTTCTCAAAATGTCGGAGTTCAAAAAGCCTTAGTTCAAGAAAAGTCAAAGTTTCAAAAGGCCGGACTTCAGAAAGCTTGGACGGAGTACTTTTAAAATGGACGGAGCTCTTTTTGGACGGAGTACTTTTAAAAAGCCAAAGTTTCATAAATCCAGAGTGGTATTTACTGAAGGACGGAGTGCTTTTCACTGAAAGCTGGAGTGCTTTTTACTCAAAGGGACGGAGTGCTTTTTAAAGGGCTGCGTACTTTTAAAAGCCGAAGTTTCATAAATTCGGAGTGCTTTTTCTCAAAAAGCCAGAGTGCTTTTTCTCAAAAGGCCAGAGTGCTCAAAAATTCGGAGGGCTTTTTCTCATAAAGCCGGAGTGATTTTTCTCAAAAAGCCGGAGTGCTCCAAAGCCGGAGTACTTTTTCTCATAAAGCCGGAGTGTTTTTTCTCATAAAGCCGGAGTGCTCAAAAAGCTGGAGGGCTCAAAAGCCGGAGTGCTCAAAAAGTCGGAGTGCTCAAAAAGTCGGAGTGCTCAAAAAGCTAGAGTGCTCAAAAGGTCGGAGTGTTCAAAAGTCGGAGTACTTAAAATGCAGGAGTTCTTTTAGACAGAGGTCGGAGTTCTTTAACAAAAGCCGGAGAGCTTAAGGCCGGGCTGGATTTTTGTGGGAGGAGGCCCTATTAACTTTTAGACTTCACAATTCTCCCCTATTTAAAGAAATTTCATCCTCAAAATTTGAGTAAAGTTATGTACCTTAATCAAATAAGTGGGGATACTTGCTCCGAATTTCTTCTTCTCGCTCCCAGGTAGCTTCTTCGAGTGAGTGATTCCTCCACAGCACTTTTATCAGAGGGACCGTCCTTATTCGTAGCCTTTGCTCGTTCTGATCAAGAATTCGTAATGGCTCCTCGACATAGGATAGGTCCTTGTTGACTTCTACGGGTTCGAACTCAATCACACGAGTAGGGTCGTGGACATATTTTCGGAGCATGGATACATGGAACACATTATGCACTTCAGTTAAATTTGACGGTAGTGCTAATCGATACGCCACTTCTCCGATCCTTTCTAAAATTTCAAAAGGACTAATGAGTCGTGGCTTTAGTTTCCCCCTTACTCCAAATCATGACGTTCCCTTAGATGGCGAGACTTTCAGAAAGACGAAGTCTCCTACTTTAAAGCTTAAATCTTTCCTTTTCTTGTCCACATAGCTCTTCTGTCTGCTCTGAGCGACTTTTAAGTTATCATGGATTATTCTGACTTTCTCTACTGTTTTCCTTACTATTTCAGGACCCAAGATCCTCTTATCTCCAGTTTCCTCCCAGTGGATTGGTGATCTGCACTTTCTTCCATACAAAGTTTTAAAAGGTGCCATGCCGATACTAGCTTGATAACTGTTATTGTAGGCAAATTCTGCCTATGCCAGGTAAGTATCCCAATTTTCTTTCATTTCCTACACCGAAGCCCTCAGCATATCCTCAAGAATCTGAATGGTTCGTTCTGACTGGCCATCAGTCTGGGGGTGATAGGCAATACTGAACTTTGATTCAGTCCCCAATTTCTTATGCAAACTCTCCCAAAATCTTGAGACAAAGCGAGGGTCCCTATCTGACACGATGGAGGCAGGGATTCCGTGAAGTCTTACAATGTCGTTCACATAAAGCTGTGCCAGCTTGTCACGTGAGTAGGTCGTCCTGATCGCCAGGAAGTGGGCAGACTTTATCAGTCGGTCAATTATGACCCAGACGGCATCATGATTCCTAGGGGTCTTTGGCAAACCTGACACAAAGTCCATAGCAGTATCCTCCCATTTCCAACTTGGGATTGGCATTGGTTGCAATAATTCGGATGGTTTTCTTCTTTCAGCCTTTAGTTGCTGACATATGAGACATTTCTCCACGTAGGCCATAATGTCTCTCTTCATGTTCCTCCACCAGAACGTTTTCTTTAAGTCTTGATACATTTTGTTTGTTCCAGGGTGGATGGTATACTTAGACCGATGGGTTTTCTTTAAAATTTTCTCTTTCAACTCCTTATCATCAGGTACACATAATCGATCTCTGAACCTCAACATTCCATCTGTTCGGACGTTGAATTCAGCCCGGGATTCCTTACTTAAGTCGCTTGCAATTTTGACAAGGAATGGATCATTAACTTGCATCTCCTTGACTTCGCTGACGATCTCCGGTTGAATTTGAAGATAGGACAGGGGCATCCTATTTCCTTTAGCATATCGCCGGATATCCCATTGCTCTAGATATTCTAACATTTCCATTTGTTTAACTTGCAATTGAGCTACGAACCCAGATCGACGACTTAAAGCGTCTGCCACCACATTAGCCTTCTCAGGCTTATACTGTATTTCACAGTCATAGTCCTTTAGGAAATCGAGCCACCTCCTTTGCCTCATGTTAAGCTCTTTCTGGGAAAACAAATACTTTAAACTTTTGTGATTAGAGTACACCAAAAACTTTTCACCGTAAAGGTAGTGTCTCCAAATTTTCAGAAAAAACACCACAGCCGCATGCTCCAGGTCATGGGTAGGGTAGTTCTTTTCGTGAATCTTTAACTGCCTAGATCCATAGGCTACTACCTTACCATACTGTATCAGTACACCACCCAAGCCTGCCTTAGAGGCGTCACAGTACACTTCATATCCTCCTGAGCCTTCTGGAATCACCAATACCGAAGCGGTAATTAGGCGATCCTTTAGCTCTTGAAAGCTCCGATCACATTCCTCGGTCCACTCAAATCTAACTTCCTTCTTCAGTAGTTTAGTTAGAGGCATAGCAATCTGGAAAAAGTTTTTCACAAATCGCCGATAATAACCTGCCATACCTAGGAAGCTTCTGACCTCAGTTACTGAAGTTGGCCTACTCCAATTAGTAACGGCCTTAACTTTCTTAGGGTCTGCCGAAATACCGCCGTCGGAGATTACATGCCCCAAGAACATCACCTTTTCTAGCCAAAACTCACATTTTTCTAACTTAGCATATAGCTTCTCCTTGCGAAGTACTTGAAGTACTATCCTTAAATGGGCCTCATGTTCCTCATAATTTTTGGAATAAATCAAAATATAGTCAATAAATACTACCACAAATTTATCAAGGTACTGCCTGAACACTCTATTCATTAGATCCATGAAGGCAGCAGGAGCGTTTGTAAGCCCAAAGGGTATAACGAGGAACTCGTAGTGGCCGTACCTTGTCCGGAAGGCGGTCTTGGCCACATCCTCAGGCTTAATCCTCAATTGATGATATCCAGACCTCAAATAGATTTTTGAGAATACTCGAGATCCTTACAATTGATCAAACAGATCATCGATTCCTGGCAGAGGATACTTGTTCTTGATCGTGATTTTATTTAACTCACAATAATCGACACATAGCCACAAGGATCCATCTTTCTTCCTCACGAATAAAACTGGTGCTCCCCAAGGAGACACACTTAGCCTAATGAAACCTTTGTCCAACAGCTCCTGTAGTTGCAACCTTAATTCCTTTAACTCAGCTGGAGCCATTCTATAAGGGGTTTTAGAAACTGGGCTGGCATCAGAAACAATAGAAATCTCAAATTCAATCTCCCGTTGGGGAGGCAAACCAGGTAGCTTCTCAGGAAATACATCCTCAAATTCGCAGACGATGTGGATGTCTTTAGCCGGCACTTTATGACTCCAAGCGGTGCATGCATATGCCAAGTAAGCCTTACATCCGCTTTTCACCAGATATTTAGCATGCAAGGCGAAGATCATTACAGGCACCTCCTTTTTCTTGATGCCTTGGAAGAAGAAGGTCTCCATCCCAGGGATGTTAAAGTAAACCTTCTTTGTAAAGCAATCAATGGTGGCATGGTTTTCGGCCAGCCAATCCATTTCTAGAATCACATCAAATCCTTCCATGTTTAATAGTACCAAATCCATGATTAAACACTTCCCGTCTACTTCCATCACATATTTAGGGTACACAATATCAGTAACTACGGGAAATCCCGTAGGTGTACATACCGATAACTTATAATTTAATAAGCATGGAGCAGTGTCAATATGGCGTGCAAACCGTGGAGAAACAAAAGAATGAGTAGACCCTGAATCAAATAAGATGGAGGCAGGAATGCTACAAATAGAAAGGGTACCTTCCACGATATTAAGTGATGCTTCAGGCTCTGGAATAGCTACTACAAAAGCTTTAGCCGAAACAATAGGCTTTCCTCCCTCCATTCTTGGGCAATCCTTGATCAGATGGCCTTTCTGCCCGCATTTGTAGCAAGCTCCCATTATTCGTCGGCACTCTTGCCCTGAATGTATTTTTTCGCAGGATGTGCAGTGTGCAGTCGAGATTTTAGAATCAGACCTCGACTGGTTCGGTACCACGCTCTTCCCTTTTCCATCGTTTTTGTCCTCTTTGATGATCCAGAGGATCCTCCAACGGATCTGATACTAACATTTGCCCGACTGGCGGCTCTTTTTGTGAAGAATCTTTCCATCTACACTTCTTTTTCGAAGATAACTGCCCGGTCAGTATGTTGGCATATGTTTCAAGTTTCAGAGTGGACAGTTGCTTCCGAATGTCATCCCGTAGCCCTTGCTGAAACTTCTTCGCTTTTCTCAGTTCGTCTTCTACATAATAATGCAAAAATTGGGACAGCTTGGTAAATTTAGCGTCATACTCTGCTACTGACATGCTCCCTTGCCTTAGTCTCATGAACTCCATCTCCTTTTGCTCCTGGAGACTGGGTGGAAAATATTTCTCTAGAAATGCTTTCTCAAATATCTCCCAGGTGATCAGTTCATTGGGCACCCCTAGTGCCCTCCTCTTCATGCTCCACCAGCTATCTACTTCGCCCTCTAATTTGTAGATGGAAAAGGTGACATTGTTCTAGTCTGTACACCCGATTATCGCAAATATTTTCTTCATCCTTTTAAGCCATATAGCGGCTTCTGCCGGGTCAGGCTTTCCAAAGAAGCCCGGAGCGCGCTCTGCCGTAAACCGATCGTACGTGGTCGGAGTCAGGACGGCCGGAGTTGGTTCAGTCGCAGGGACTGGGGCCATGTGCCTATTCTCAACAGATTCTACCACGTTGGTCATTCTTTCTAATAAGTCTATATAAGCGGCCTCACGATCGTAGGGAGTGTTTCGGCCGTTTCTCTTTGTCCTTCCACTAGCCATCCTAAAAACCATAATTTCATAACAATGGTTAGTCTACTGAAATTGAACTGATCCTTAGAGGTCAAGTATCTTAGGGATTCTAGTTGACTAAGTAACACTACCTACATTTTAGAAAGATTTAGTACCAAGATTTAAGCCTATACTTCCGCTTTTTCAATCGATCAATCCTTAAGACATCCCATTTCTCTGATATTAATTGTGATGGAGCGGGAATTTTTTTTTGTAACACAGGATCACGGATGCCATCTAGGACCCAAATACTTTCAACCATAAGAAGTATAGCGGAAGTCATTCTAACACTTGCGGAAGCATTCATATTCATTCCAACATTCATTTTTGAGTACAAAAAGATTTGACCATAAAGTTCATAAATCAAATTAGATTAATACAATGATATCCTCCAAAACAAGCTTCCAAGTCTTTAATGATCCTTCAAGCAAGCTCTGGTCACTCCAACTCATCAGGTATAAGCTCTAAAGCTTCATCTGTATGGGGAAAAACAGAAAACAGTGAGCTGAAACTCAACAAGGTACATGCCGATTATAAAATGTGTGTGATGTCAGACGGATGCATAAATTTTACTAAACAGTGGCGGATCGAAAATTACTGCAGACAAAATCAAAATAGAATCATATGCAATACTAAAACCGATCAGAGCATAAAACGGAGTCAGTTTCGTTATAGGAGTCTTTTCTTATTCTTCTGCTTGTAGAGGAGGTATTAATCGAGGATAGATTGTGTTCAGTCCACACAATCCAAGGCCGATAGTTGAATAGAAGTATCCCATCTGGTGGGATCGGTGTGCCAACCGAAGGTAGTCCAGAACTAATCTTTCCTCCTGATTGTAACGCCCCGAGGATAGGGCGGTCCACAAATAACTCCATGGACAGAGTTCCTCCTGACCGTAACACCCTGAGGACAGGGAGGTCCACAAATAGCTCCATGGACAGAGTTCCTCCTGACCGTAACACCCTGAGGACAGGGCGGACCATAATTAATTTCATGTATAGAGTTATTCTGGATTACTACCATAAAGTTCTAACGCATGCCGGAGAACCTTATCTCCCGAAACTAAAGTTAGAAGTTATTCGTCTTATCACAAAGCCGATTCAGAGTTTATCTTTGTTTGGATCTTATACAAAGCTGGAGCTCAAATGCCGGAGTTCTCTTTTTCTCAGAAAGCCGAAGTTTAAGAAAAGCCGAAGTTCTTTTTCTTCAAAATGCCGGAGTTCAGAAAGCGGAAGTTCTTTTTCTCAAAATGCCGGAGTTCAAAAAGCCAGAGTTCAAGAAAAGCCAAAGTTCTTTTTCTTCAAAATGCCGGACTTCATAAAGCTTGGACGGAGTACTTTTAAAAAGGACGGAGCTCTTTTTGGACTGAGTACTTTCAAAAGGACGGAGCTCTTTTGGACGGAGTACTTTTAAAAAGCCGAAATTTCATAAATCTGGAGTGCTATTTACTGAAGGACGGAGTGCTTTTCACTGAAAGTCGGAGTGCTTTTTACTCAAAGGGACCGAGTGCTTTTTAAAGAGTGGAGTACTTTTAAAAGCCGAAGTTTCATAAATCCGGAGTGCTTTTTCTCAAAAAGCCGGAGTGCTCAAAAATCCGGAGTGCTTTTTCTCATAAAGCCGGAGTGCTAAAAAATTAGGAGTGCTTTTTCTCATAAAGCCGGAGTGCTTTTTCTCAAAAAGCCGGAGTGCTTTTTCTCAAAAAGCCGGAGTGCTAAAAAACCGGAGTGCTTTTTCTCATAAAGCCAGAGTGCTCAAAAGCCGGAGTGCTTTTTCTCATAAAGCCGGAGTGCTCAAAAGTCGGAGTGCTCAAAAAGCCAGAGTGCTCAAAAAGTCGGAGTGCTCAAAAGGCCGGAGTGTTCAAAAGCCGGAGTACTTAAAATGTCGGAGTTCTTTTAGACAGAGGCCAGAGTTCTTTAACAAAAGCCGGAGTGCTTAAGGCTGGACTGGATTTTTATGGGAGGAGGCCCTATTAATTTTTGGACCTTATAATTCCTCTCACCCCAATTTGCTTTCTGTTTCTTCTTACTTTCATGGTTTCTCGAGCAGCTTCCAAACGTGTTGCTGAGATTCCGTCCAACTTTATAGTCAAGAATATGCTGGATATTTATGATAAGTTTAACATTCATGTTGCCATTTTCTGCCAAGTCCCTTCAACCCCAAGAGAACTTGTTCTCCAAGGTTTGCCTTCATTACCATCTATGAAATCCATCTAAAGGAGAGGCTCTACATTCCTTTCGTGAGGGAGCTTTATGAGATTCTGGAGGCTCTAGAAATTCCTGTGGCATGCATCCATCCGAACATTATTAGGTATTTGGTCTCCTTATGTGTTTTTCTTTGTCATTCGGAGCATTGTTCGGATGCTAGGGCAATCAAAATCATCTTCCAATTTAACCAGGAGAACAATGAGATTTCATTTACTCCCCAGAAGAAGTATAGAATAAGTGAAGGGAATCTAAATTTAATAAAAGATTGAAAGGACCAACACTTTTTTTTATTACGGTTTCTTCTGAGTAGACCATTTCCAATGAATAAAAGTTAGCAAACCCTGCTTATACCGACAACGTTTTGGAAACTGAATATGTTATGACTCAACCTTTGACCAAATTGATTGAGGAAAATGTGGTGTTGCTTTAGAAGATGAGCAATTTTTTGACTCAGTAGGCGCTCATTGATGTCAACTGGGAGGTTAGGATTGGAGGATAGGCTGTCATTGATATGCCTTTCCACAAACCCAAGAGAACACCCGGGAAACTTTTTATTTGGGATCCTCCAAAAATGGTTGCCGGAGAGGTAGGCTCCCGGGCTCCTGGTTCACCCCATACATCCTCCCCTGATGACTATGATATCACAATTAACGAAGCCTGTGATGAGATAACCACGTTGGAAGTTGGTGAGTTGTCACGTGGCCAGATCCTTTTCTTCGTTTATCGGGCTGCCTAATTTTTAAGAAGGTGCCCGTATTTGCCGAGGGTGGTGAAGCTTCCTCGCCAGCTACTTTGAGAATAAATAATCCTGCTGTTAGTGGCTCAAACGAAGAAGAATTAATCACTGATTAGTTCCTAGCCAAATATGGTGTCCCTATTTTTGTTTGCTCATCATGACAGCCTATTTCCACACCTCCTGCTACTTTTGTAGCGGAGTCCATTAATAATAATGAGACAATTGAAGATTTTCTTGCCAACAATCCAGAGGCTTTGACGGGGTTTCTTGGTCCTAAACATTTTTCATCAGAGGTTTTGAAAAAAAAAAGACCCCTCGGGTTGATCTTTCGTTGTCTGGGCATTATGAGGATTTTGATTCTTCTGCTTCACCCCTTGGATTTGAAGTTCCCCCCTTTTTTGCCATACTTAGCCCCTTCTATGCTAGAAGACTCCACCTATTTTTGAGACTGACTCGTCTTCAAATCCCTCTTTTGGCGAGGAGTCCTTTGTTAGTGAGGTATTACTTACTCGACCCTTTATTTCCTAATACTTTTCTTGACTTTATCATATCTGACTTATTATTTATCTTTATTCGACAGTCATAGGAGTTGGTACGCTTGATCAAGGATGGGTTGTACAAATGCAATATGGAAATTGTCCACCTATCTTGAGCGTATATCAACCCTATTGTGCTCAGGGAGATGGAGATTCGAGTCGAATACACTGTTGTTGAGGCCGAATAAATCAGGGATCAAATTGCTTACCTGTAGAGAGAGTTGTCCGAATGGTTAGCAAGATTTCGAGAGCTATTAGACAAAACTGCTGTAACTGTGGATCAAATCGCCTTTCTTGAGGACAAGCTTTAGGAAGTTGAACATCGCTCAATTTTTTATGCTAACCTGATTGCCGATCTTTAAGATAATTACGCTTGACTTGAGGGAGAATTGAGGATATGATTTCGGCCAAAAGAGGTTGGACCTACTCTGGATGATAGATTTCAGGATGAATTCTCTCTCTGTAGGTGGATCTTTTCCTTGGTCGATCCTAATTTTCCTTTAGGTTGCCTTGATCCGGGGAATTACGGGGTTTCTTGGCATTCTGACATTAGGGATTTCTCGGTGCTAGGCAGGGGTCCGTCGCTTTGATCTCTGTCTAGTTCTCGGCCTTAGGATAGTCAAATAATTTCTGCTTGGACAATGGGTAATGCAGTGGATGTCTTCATGTATTGAGCTCGGCTCTCAATATTATAAATATATGTATATTTAATAAATCATATAGATTTTTTTGATCATTATAGATGATATTGTTTTTGTTCAGACTAAATCCTTATTCAATGCATTCTTTATTTGCCGGCTAGGTAAGGTTACCATTGTTTCCAAGCTCTACTAGTCCTTAATCCTTTGACCATGTTTAACGGATGATGCTTATCCCTTGGAAGGGCGACATTGCACTCATGTTAATAGAACCCCTTAAGGTTTTTATGTTTCGGCATTTGAATGGACCTCTCATAAGGGATTGAACTTTTTTCCTTCAAGTCTCCGAATCTTTATATGATTATTAGCGTTTGACCGTAGTTGGTCGTTCAGTTGTATTGACTGATGCCGCGATCGTGTTTTTGCACAGGTAGTTTTGACAGGTAGGATTAGTTATGGTCATTGGGAATCATGCAAGCGTACAAATGAATTTGTTGCGTCCCGGGCCCGCGGTTGTCGTACGGAGCCTTTGGATTCCTAAGCACGCGGTGGCACCAGGAGAAGGGTCCGGTCTCTGTTTCTATGAACCTGGACCTGCACAATACAAACAACAAACAAGAGGTCAGGAGTCCGGCAAGATTTCTCCCGTCGAGGCCGCTCCGACGCTCAAGTCAGCAAATTCTCGCAATAAACGAAAATGGCGCACGCTAGGGGCGGTGCGCGAGTGAATGCTGTTATGGCGTGAGAGATGCTTGTGCGATGGTATGAAGAATGCAATGAGTAGATGGTGGGAGGCCTGGCTCCCTAGATGCACCGCACTGGTGGCTGACCATCCCGTAGTCTGAGAAGACGTTGGGGAGCAGTAAGGAGCTAGCTTTTGCCAAACGGAAGTGAGTCACTCCTCAGTTCCAGCTCCTCCTCCTTTGCGAGTTTGTTCAGGGCGTTATGAGATAAGAGTATGATTGTCAATGATCGTTGCTAGAGGAAATTGGGATTGGAATCGAATCCCCTTCTCTGTGGGGTGTGGGTGATCTTATAGGCCCCTTCCCCCTGGATTCTGGGTGCTAAGGTGTCCGTTGTGAGGGCTCCTTTGACGCTGGTCACTGTCGTGGACTGCCGGTCATGTCGGCTGTCATTCTGCCGTGGCTGGCAGGCTCTTGGCATTGCTGGCCATGCCTGGTTTTCCCCGGAACGAGGATTGGCTGGCCGCCTGCAAGTGGTTGCGTGAGCTGTTGGCGCCGTGCCAGCTAATCCCCATTGGCTGGCTCCCGCCTTTCTGTCGGCAGCACATTAATGCATTGCAGAGTTTCCATTGCCTTCTGCCAGCGTGGCTTTGCACGCGTTCCCCGGTTACTGGGCCGGGCTTGCCATCCTGCGCGTGCTTCTAAACTTTTCGTGGGCCTCGGAATTCTTCATCGGCCAGGACATGGGACCCAACACTAGCCCCCCATGCCTGGGCCGGCTAGTGGTCGGGCTTGGCATGTCTCTTGGGCCTATGCCGCCACTTCACAGCCCTCCTCGTGCCGCGCTACCATTTGTCATTTTCTTGACTTGCGCCTTCCCCAGGAAACTGCTCAGGCTTTTCAGGTGCTGTCGTGATTCGTCATTTCGCTGGGTGAGATTTTCACGTCGGGTTGCGCCTGTCCAGGGGTCTTTCCTGTTTTGTGAAAGATGTCTGCTGGTTGCCGTGTTGCGTTGGGAAGAGAATGGCTTGCATCCCGTCCATAAATAGGAGGGGCATTCGGGCAAGTGGAGCTCATCCCTTAGCGACCATCGAAGAGGCGATGAGAAGATCCTGGCATTCCCCGCCCTGGCGGGCATCCGAGAAGGAGTTGGATGGTTCAGCCGAACGCTTAAAGTTTTTGATGAAGACCGTTTTAACTTCGATGTTGCAGCTTGCTCCTTATGCTAACGAGGGTGGCTGGGCCATTCTGCTGCCGTCGCGTACCTCCTTCCGGGTTGTGGCTCACCTAACCCGGGGTAGAGTCTGGGCGAAACCTCTGTGGGTATGTCTCCTGCCAGCAGAGGCTTCCGCATGCGCTCTTCCCACCCGTCAGGCTCGAGTGCAGACCGCGAGGAGGTCTCGAGGCCGGGAACCCAGCGAGGGAGTGGGAGGTCCTCTTCCTACTACTCCTGAGTGGTTTCATGGCTTCGGTGCTGATCCCACCCCGGTGGATAGCGCTTCGATGAATTCCACCGGGGGTGCTCTTCGCCTTTGAACCAGTCCGCTCGGCGAACCACTGATGGCTCTAGCCGTGGGGACCTCATGTAGATCACGTTCGCCAAGCTTATATGGGGCATGGCAATGGAGCATACGGGGCCCCGCACCATCATCTTTCTTCATCTTTCTCGTAGCATTATTGCTGCAGACTTTGTACTTTGTAAGAAAGCATTTATTAATAAAAGAAGTAGCCCTTTTTGCCTTTAGTTTCCTCTTTCCTTTGTGCGTACTTCTCTTTCTCTGGGTGCTTTCTCCTGGTGATTTGCGTGTAACTCTGTGGGAGCCTGAGGGGTCGATGTTAGCGGTCGCGTCTCCTAGTGTAATCAGTGCATTCAATGACTGCGTGGTCAGGAGACGTCGCGTCAGGGAGCTTCGCCTTGAAAACGCGCGAGGCTTCATGGGCCCCCCACGTGGAAGGTTCCTATTGGCCGTGCCCTAGCACCTTCTGCTCCTTTGGGGCTGCTGTCTTGTCAGGAGAAAGCTTGTCTATTTAAGCACGCCATTTTCTCCCAGAACCTTGCATTTTCTCTCGCTTGCGTGTTTGTCGGCAGCTCGCTCTTCCCGTGTGTGCTCTCTTGCTGCAAAGTTGATGGAGGACTCCTCTTACGACTCGGAACGCTCTTCTGACGATTCTGAGTTTGGCTCTCACACCCCCGAGACTTTGGGAGCCGACACTTTAGGAGGGACTCGCTCTGAAGCCATGGTCGCGGGTCCATCTCAGAATCGGAGAGCTCCCTCAGGTTTTGAGAGGGTTGAGCCACACGCTGGGGCGGCCGCTGCTGAGGTGGAGTGGCTGAGGGCTCATGTTGCACACCTGGAAGGCGCTTGGGCTGAGTCGGAGGCAAGGGCCACTCGTCTCGTTGATGCCAATGTGGGGGCGCGGGCCCTCATACTGGCCCTTGAAGGGGAGATCGAGCAGCTCAGGCAACAACATGACGCTGAGGTCGCCGGGCTGCGGTCAGAGCTGAGGATGAGGCTGCGGCCAGAGGGAATGAATCCCACTATAGAGTGGAGCTATCTCGACGCCGTTAGGCTTTGCCGGAGGCTGCCCTCGCTGGAGGATTCAAACTTCTGCACTGGCATTCTGGACCCTCGCAACTCGCATGCCCGAACGCGAGAGCAGTTGGTGGATTACCACGTCTTGAGCTCTTCCACAGGCCATTGGGACCATTAGCCACTTTTGTTGCTGTCATATTTCTTCTACTTCTTCTTTTTTTATGCGTGCAACCGTTGTAACGAGGCCTGTTATTGTAATGAAATTTGTTATTTTGCCGCACCGTTTCTTCCTCCAAACTTCTCGTTTCTTTGATTGGTTTCTTCTGTTTCGCGTTACCGTGCACCTTTTCATGGGCTTTACTATCGTGAGCCCTTATTTAATGCAGAGGCGCCAGCGCGGATCCCCGTCAGACGGCTGAGGGGATGCGCTTGTCAGTCTGGTGTTTAGCCATGATTGCGAACGATTTCAGGTCCTACGGTGCGTTGTCAAGCCGGCACGTGTCCCCATCATCTGCGATGGGTGCCGCTTTGGCTTCTCGCTTATTGACTTTCCGTTGCCTATTTAAATCAGTCGGGGTGGATTCCCCCTCCTGCTGAGATTTTTCCCGTAACATACTTGTGTCGATTAGAGAGAGACATGGCAAAAAATAGAGAGAGTTCTTCCTCTTCCCTGGCTCCCAGAGCAGCTCGGCGCAGTGTTCATAACACCGAGTCTGTCTTGACTACGGGCGCCATCGCTGCCCTCGTGGTCGATTACGGTCTTCCCAGCGATTGGAGTTATCGCGTTCTAGGTGCACTGGATAGAGCCAGCGCCCCCCCAGCGGGCTACATCACGGTGTACGAGCACCATCTGAGGGGCGGCTTCATTACCGTATGCACTGTACGCTGTATGTGCTGGTGGACACGTTGAGAGTTCCGGTGGCGAGGCTTCATCCCAATGCCTTGCGCTACTTGGTGTCCCTGTGTATCTTTGCCCACCTCTATGGTGGTTCTTTCGATGCCAAGGCAGCTAGGCTGATCTTTTGGTTCACGGAGTCAGAGGATTGGGTGTCGATGTCGCCGAGGGCGGGGTTCCGCTTTCGCGGAACCAATCCTGACTTGGTGAAGGGCTGGAAGGAGCGCTTCTTCTTTTTGCAAGAGCCCTCCGACTCTGAGCTTCCGCTGGCGTGGGGCCCGATTTTGGGATTCTTTCAGGAGAAGCCACTGGCTGAGGATGCCGTGGAGGCGGAGGAGCTAATTTCTGCCATCAAATCCGAGGAGGTGAAGTTCTCTGTCTAAGGATACTTTTTGACTTCCGTCACATTCGAGGCCTGCAAATGGGAACCTCCCTCGGGATGGAAAATCGCTGGCCCAGGCAAAAGTGAACATGGAGATACGGCGGCTCCCTGATCGTTCGGGGGGGACGAGGAGGAAAGCTGCTCGTTGTTAGAGTCGTCGACAGACGACGAGGAGGAGGAGGCTTCCTTAAAGAGGTTGAGGGAAGCCGGAGGGACTTCCATGCGGAGGTCCAAAGGACGGGTCGCCAGCTCTTCTATGATTGTGGGAAGTCCAGCTTTGAAGAGGGCCACGAGCGCAGGTCACCAGGGGGAGACCGCCACGCCTTTGTCAACTTCGGCCGCCGAACCAGCCGCTCTTGAAGTCTTCGAGATGGAGTCTCAACCCGCTGGGGGTCTCCACGCTCATCCCGTTGTAGAGGCCCTCGTGGATGCTGCTCCAGAGGCGACTGATGACGTTGTTGTTCTTGAGGATCCAGAGGGGTCACCTCTGGGTGCGCCTGTGTTGACACTGGAGGCCCGGGAGCCTGCAGAGCCGACGGTGATCTTTGTGGAGCCTATCTCTGAGTACAGAGTCTTCGAAGGCCTGGCCCCATCTCCGGAGGGAGGAGTCGCGCTCGTCGCTGATCAGGCCCGAGCTTGCGAGGGGGCAGCCGGGACATCCTCGTGGCCTGAGCCCCCGAGAGCTCCTACGGCCACCACTCCTCCAGCCAGCTCGCCTTCAGCAGGCGATGTAGAGGAACCCCAGGGAGGGGCTTTGCCAGGTGATCTCGCACACTCCCCAAGCGCTGCCCCTACTCAGGTATGGTTGCTTCATTCTGGCCTTCCTTTGTCGTTGCTTGTTTTGGGACGGCTTCTGACGTTGCTTCTTATGCAGGCTTCCGGTGGCGCCAACCCCTTCGACGAGTTGTCTGCCATCTTTCATGGGGACCTGCAGCAGGTCGTCTATCACGGAAGGGCCCAATTCGCATCTCTCGAAGAGGAGAATGGGCTCCTGCGGCAGAGAGTGTCGCAACTGGAGGCCCTACTCGTCGCCGCGGAGGATGATAATGCTCGGTTGATCAGAGATATGGTTGGTCAGCTTTCTCCGTCGGAGTAACGGATGGCGCTGGAGACTCGGTATTGGGACGGCATCCGCCTATGCCGCAAGATAGCCTCCCTAGTGGCTCCCCATGTTCCGGAGGGAGTCTTTCACCCGGGGATCGTCGGGATACGGGAGGCATCTCGCCTGAGAAACTTTCACTAGGAGGCTGCTCCGTCTTGTTTGCCTGATTAGTCTCCATTCGTATTGATTGCTAGACTGTCTCTTACCGCCGTCCCTTGCTTTTGTGTCATACTTGTTTCTTGTAAATGAATAGAAAGTGGCCATTTCTTCTTTGCACTCGCACTTCTTCTGTTGTGGCATGTCGCTTGCAATCTTCGTTCACTGTGATTTATGGGATCACTTTCCATGCTTGAATGCTAAGCTCTTTAGAGCCATTGTCGCTAAAGCCCTATCTAGGCGCCTTCTTACGCGGTGCTCGTCCTTCGTCAGAGGATGTCATCGCAACTCACGCGTATAGTGGGAAGCTCGATCCGGTGGGGCGGATGTCGTCGCAAGCCCCGTGGAGTCTCGGCGAGGATTAGCGAGGTTGTCAGGCCATGGTAATCGGACTCTTGGGTCTAGGCCTCGGCCGCATATGATTGCGGGAGGTGTGTGGCCCCTGCTCAAGGCGTTATAATCACCAAGTTGAGGTCTTAGCCCACGACCATTGTAGACTGAAGGTGCTCTCTTCTGGACGAGAAGGTCGCCACACGCCCCCTAAGGTTTTGTCAGCCACAGATTGGGGATTTCAAAAGCCCCCTGGCCTAATGTTTTGACCGCCTGGTTTGTTGGTGCGAAGCCTATTTGACGGACTGCCTGGGTCCATTTAACGAGATGTCTTTGCCCGCGATTGGTTGCTTTTGGGCCGTCTTGCACGGAGCCTAATCTCAGGGGGCCGCCTGGGCCTATTGGCGTAGGGCCAAGATGTACGGAGTCGTCCCCGGGCCGCCTGGTGCGGAGACGAAGTCCTGAGAAGGTCGATTTCGGACCGTTTGGCCCTGGGCCAAGGACCGGTTCTACGGACGTATGATTTAAGGGTGCGATGCATGCCATCAATTCATACAAATGAAGATGCAGGATAGCAAGATGAGTAATTGCATTAATAAAAGATAAAGCGCATGTCCAAGCATTCAGTATGATGTGTGCGCGTGTAACTTACCTGAGCTGATGTAACATCACTGGTAGTACTTCCTCAAGTTGGCGGCATTCCAGATCTGCGGGATCAGTTTGCCGTTCTGAGCGCGTAGCTTGTACGCTCCGCTCCGGAGGATCGCAGAGACGAGGAACGGTCCCTCCGACCTAGGGGAGAGCTTGTTCCTGTTCGCGATCTTTCCTGCCGCCTCTACGCTCCGGAGGACAATATCTCCAACTTCTAGGAGGGGTGCCTTCATACGTTTGTTGTAGTACAGTGTGACGCACTGTCGATAGGGCGCAGTCCGTAGCCGTGCGGTGTCTCGAACCTCCGAGAGTAGGTCCAGACTTTCCCGGAGCCTTTGTTCATTGGCGGCTGGGTCGAAGCATTTGTCTCGCAGGCTTGGCATCTCCACTTCCACGGGGACCACAGCCTCAGCCCCAAAGCAAAGGTTGAAGGGCGTCTCCCTTGTCGGCTCTCGTGAGGTTGTCCGATACGACCACAGTACGGACGGTAGCTCCTCGGTCCAGGAGCCCCCTGCGTCTTCCAACCTGGTCTTCAATCCTTGCAGCAATGTGCGGTTTGTGACCTCGACCTGTCCGTTTGCCTGAGGGTGCACCACGGACGTATGGATCAGCTTGATGCGAAGGTTGCAACAGTACTTCGTAAAGCGCTTGCCGGTGAATTGGGTTCCGTTATCGATTATTACCACCTCAGGAATCCCAAAGCGGCAGACAATACCCTGACGGAGGAATTCCGTCGCATTCTGCTTAGTGATCTTGGTGAGAGGGACAGCTTCCACCCACTTGGCAAAGTAGTCGAGCCGACGATCAGAAATTTCCTCTGTCCGGAAGCCAAGGGTAGGGCCCCAGTATGTTGAGCCCCCATTACAAAAACAGCCATGGGGATTGGAGGCAGTGCAGCTCCGTATGCGGCTGATGCGTCATATTGCCATGGACTTGGCAACTTTCACACTTCCGGACGAACTCCATGGCGTCTCGCTTCATGGTGGGCCAGTAGAACCCTTGTCGCATGACTTTGAATGCAAGGTTCTTCCCCCCAATGTGCGATCCGCATAGTCCCAGGTGCACTTCGGCCAGTGCATAGTCGGCTTCCTCTGACGTGAGGCATTTCAGGAGAGGAGTAGAGTATCCTCGCCTGTAAAGCCTTCCATTCAGGATTGTGTACCATCCCGCTGTCTTTTTAATTCGCTTGGCCTCGTTGGCGTCGTCGGGTAGAGTCCCTTCTGTTAGGTACTCCACGTACGACGTCATACAAGTGTTTTCCACGTCGATCCGTAGCACTTCTTTGTCTTCAGCATCGATGCTCGGTGCGGTCAGGACTTCCTTGGGCTCTCTCGCGTATTGCTCCATGGACCTGGTAGCCGCATCCCGGGCCAGTCGATCAGCGCACTCGTTATCCGACCTCGGGATGTGCTCGATCACAAATCGACCGAAGATTAATGACTAAGGAATATGTAGTTATTTGTCCGAATCGTGTCCGTTTCACTCGATTTGGTTTCACCGAATCCTTAACCCATGAAATTGGGGATTTTCCGTTTTCCTTCCATGTATCATAAAATTGACCCCAAAATGTGAATCCCCATGTCCCAATGATGTACATATGTTGGCCGCGGGTCCGATCTCGCAAGATTCGACCCCTTCGCGGCATCCAGGAGCTTTAAGAGTACCATATTACTGTTCATCTGAAAATGAATGGGAAAATTGCATGCTTTTACCTCCATAAAATGTTAAAATGACTCTAGAATATGAATTCACGCACCCCAATTGTATATATATATCGATTGAATGTTTGATTCTGCAAGATTCGACCCGTTCGCGGCATCCAGGAGGCTTCTAAAATGATACGTGACTATCGAAGGTATGAAATTCGGAATTCTCTTGTGAACATGAATTGAATTGTAACAACGGGTTTGAGTCCCACAGAAAATTGTGAGCCAAGCAAGTAAATGGAAGGGAATCCACATTGTGCATTGTGATGGAATGATCTCCCGGATGGAGATGTATGTGATGGAATGATCTCCCGGATGGAGATGTATGTGATGGGAATGAGATTTCCCAAGTTGTGAATGTGTATGGCAAATGTAGATTTCCCTCTCCAAGTGTGGAACTAATCTTGAAACTAGGACCATTATTCATAGGGATAGTAACCTTTGGCTTACCATGTCTATCGCGGTGTGAACTCGAGGAATACTTGGCCACGTATTCTGGCCGCTCGTAGGAGCGGGTGATGTTCGTGGTACATTTTAGGAAAGTATTGTGAAAGAACGAGGATTATCCTGGTCCCCGAGGGATATGGGGCGTGTTGGCCGAGTGCTGCAGGCCTAAAATGTAGCTGTTTGGTTAAGCGTTGTATAGTAGAGATACAACTGATGGTCGAGTGCTGCAAACCTAAAATGTAGCCGTGGCTTTAGAATGTGTAGCGAACACATGCCTTTCCTCGTTCTCTCGCATCGTTGGTTAGTACGACCTACTAGCCCGGGTCCACAAAGATGATATAATGATAAAAATGAATAATGCCTAATCGATATAACCGCGAGAATCCAGTGATTCCAGATGTTTACTGTTCCTCTCCTGATTCATGATTATTACAATTACTTGTATCCCCCCTTTCCAGTTGTTCTATTATGAGCCTATGAGCATTGAGTATGATTATATTTGTTGAGCTGTACGCTCATTCTTGCTGTTTTTCCTTCCAGATGAGAACATTTAGTCGACGCCAGATTAGTTAGAGTAAGGAGAGAGACTTGCATTGAAGGGAGTTACTGGACGTCGAAGCTTGAAGATTTGGTTATGTTTATCATATTAGAATGTAAACAGCCACTCATGGATGGATGTGGCTTATTGTTATATTATGGTGTTGTTATGCTTCCGCAAATTTTGATGATTTAGTTACACTTCCGCATTTATGTTGATATTTTGAGCTTTGTTTTATTTTAGATGACATCTCTCTAGATTTAATACGGTAGATAGGAGTACTGTATTGGAATCATGGATGATATGACAGACGTTATGATCCTGTGTGTTGTATTGTAGGTTTTGTGTTGATTATTTTGGTTAGATGTGTGCTTATTTAAGATATATTTGAGTAGGTTGTATTTTTGGTTTCCGTCTAGTTGCAGAGAAAACTCTGTCGAAATTTCTGTAGAATTCATAGGTTAATTATGGGCTTTAGTTTGTGTTACCATTGATGGAGGTTATTCGATAGAAAATAATCCAGTTCGTCACAGCCAGCCCAGGGCTGGGTGCACGACTCATCCGGTTTGCAATTTTTTCCTTTTTGACCTAATTCTCTGCGTCCTTCAATCTAAATTTTAATTTAGGTAATCACAATTAATATAAATTAAAACTCAGTCCTTACAAGATCGATGAAGTTTTGCATTGATTAGGCAGATTGTTCTTTCGGTGGTGCATTGTGGATTCGAATGAAGTTGAAGCGATGAAAAATGGGAAGAAGATGACTGATGTCACACGAAAGTGATTATTGTTCATATGGAATGATGATAACGAAGAGAGCTTCCAAGAGTAAAAGAATAGATTGACAATAATGTCGATTTTGGTCAATTCCCGATGGATTAGGAGGATTCGCAGCGTTTTGCGATACCTCTAAGAAAAGGATGGATTGTGTGTTGATGCAGTGCAACTAAGTGATTGCGCATGGATGAAGACAATTGAAGATCCAAGAACAAAACTACTCCATCCATGGTTTGGGATTATCAGTGGAGATTCTTGCTTTGAGGACATAGAGAAGAAATTAATCATACATCAAGGTAGGCAGGTAGAATATAAGGTGTGTGTTTGCAGCTTATGTGGCCAAGCGTGTCATATGCCTAAAGGTGGAAGATGAGCAAAAGAAGCCTTTGACATTTTGTGTCATGTCTGCTTCGGACGTCAAGGTAGTTAGTGGCTTTTTGAGTAATGGAGGATAAGCTGATAAAGTCAACTCATTACTTGCTGAAAGAATTATGAGATTGGTTATCAGTAGATGAAAGTAAGGCATAAGAAGGTCTCCAAAATTTTTGTATCCTTTGCCGATGTCTAGCTAGAAGCGGGAGCTCATAATGGTGGGTTTTGTTTTGAGGTTTCTTTGGATGTCAGAGAAATGGGTGCGGTTTGGGTGATTATAGATTGGATGACAAAGTCGGCCTATTTATTGCCAATTTAGTTGATGTATTCGGATGGAATAAATTGGCTCATCGATAAGCCAATGAGATAATGAGATTGCAATGTATTCTAGTTTTGAGGTTTTGATAATGATTTGGGATTTATACTGAAATCTTTGGTAAAGTTTACAAAAGAATTGGACGCCTAGTTAAAATAGGTATGGTGATAATCTGCAGTTAGGCAATCAGTTAGAGCAGCACAACGAAGCTTGTGGGCTATGGCCATTAGTCACAAGTTTTGATTCGAAGTTCGATGTGGGTGACCAGGTATTTTCGAAAGTATCTTAGTGTGAAGGAATTTTGAGTTTGAGGAGGAAGAAAAATTTGAAGTCGAAGTTCATTGAGGCTACTTGAGGTTTTGTAGCGAATCGGAGGAGTGGCCAACAGATTTGTGAGGTTCTGATTTCTAAAATATAGTAATTAGAATGTAATTAAATTAATAATAATTAAAATTAGGTTTAGAAAATATGAAAAATTAAGATTGGAAGCAAAATAGGGTGAATGGGCTTGGCGCTTGACTTGCGCCCAAGGCGCAAGCCAAACACATTTAACAGAATGGGTCCGCCCGAGTAGCGCCTGAGGAACCATCCAGGCACATTTGGCAGATTTGCTCGCTCGATAAGCGCCCGATGGGCACTCGAGCGGCAGCCCTTCAGGTGCCGTGGCACATTGTTACCGCCCGACTGGCACTCGAGTGCCAGTCGAGGTATTTAAATGTGCAAGGGTTTTTTCCCGTGTATTTTTTTGGCCATTTTGATTTCTAGAGAGAGTGTGTGGAGACCAGAGAGAAAGGCAGGAGATCAAGATCTACCAGTCCAAATCTCTCTGAGAACTAATTAGAAAGATGATGGATTGGGTCGAGGTAAGTGTATTTACACCCTCCTTATTTATTCTTTCGATATTTGTTATTTTTCTCTTAGATATTTTTGTTTCAGTACTCACTCAAACTATGAAAAATATCGAACCCTTGACTTTTGCTTGAAGTATTTTTGATTTATTCTCCTATTTTCCCTCCGATTTGCTCGGTTTGGCTTTGCCCAAACCCTAGACCTACACTCGGCACATGTAATCCCTCTGACTTCGAATTTAATGCATGTTTCTTAATTTTCTCATAGATTGATGGATAAATTTCACGTTTAAATATAATTATCATGACTTATGGGTTTGATTTCATTGTTTAGCTCACGATTGGTGTTTGATTTTCATCTAGAATATTTCTCCAAAACCCTAGCTCGAAAATTGAAGGTATGGTGTTCGCAAATTTTGAGTTTTGAGGTAAATTATCATTTAGTGAAATGTTTAAGCTTATTAGGTTTGAGCTTATTAGATAATTTTTATCCAAAAATTTTGTAAAGTAATGCCATCCAAAATTTATTAAGAATTTTTGAATATCCTATCCTCAGGTTGTAAATAGGGAGAAAATTTATGCTTTGATTTGAACATCCTGTCCTCAAAATGTAAATAAAGAGAAATTTATGTTTCTGAAATTAAGAGCGCTAAGACTATACGAAGGCTTTAGCCTTGTATTCCCGGCATGCCAAGAGAATGACTTTGTCCACAGAGTGATGTGTGGACCACCCTCCTTGGGGCAATAATTTTAGAGGACAAGAATTAGGCCTAATAGAACCATCTTATCCTCGGGATGTAAATAAGGAGGAATCTGATGTTTTGAAATAAGAACCAAGAATAAGAGAAACATTTTATCATCGGGATGTAAATAAGAAGGAATATGATATTTTAAAATAAGAACCAAGAATAAGAGAACCATCTTATCATCGGGATGTAAATAAAGAGGAATTTGATGTTTTGAAATAAGAATCAAGAATAAGTGAACCATCCTATCCTCGAGATGGAAATAAGGAGGAAATTTGTGCATTTGAACCAAGAATTGAGAACTTTTGAACATTCTATTCTCGAGATATAAATAAGGAGAAAATTTGTGCATTTGAATAGAGAATTAAGATTTTTAAATATCCTGTCCTCGGGATGTAAATAATGAGGAACTCATGATCAATTTATTTTTGGATAAGAACCTAGAACTTTTGAATACAAATCTCTTATGATTAAGCATCATTTTCATGCTTTTGCCTTGTTCGCATACATGTTTGATTTTTTAATTTCTTCTATATTTCTTCATCCTAATATATTTACATGTTTTGTATGAAATTTATATATTTTTGCTATTTTGGGTACCTTGCTAAGCAATTGGCCACCCTTATTGTTTTGTCCCCTTTCTAGATGAGCTGATGCCTGATGAGAAGGATAGAAGATAGGATTTAGCTAAAAAGGAACTTCTTGTGCTTGAAGACTTTTGAAGATTTTGGAAGTTTGAAGAATTGTGATTGTAAATAACAAAAAGTTGGGATAAATGTTATATATTATGATGACTTGGCTTGTTGTATGTTGTTATGGGTTAATGGCTTCTGCAGGTTGTTATATGGATATGGTTTCGCTTCCGTATTTTGATTTTGAAATTTTGTAGGTTCCTAGATGGTATCTCTCTTTAGATCCAACATAATAGTTTGGAATTTCTATGTTGAAACCATGGATGAAATGACACTTTGTGTGATCCTGTGTCTGAAATATGGTTAAAATTTTAAGGTCGAGTTATTTATATATTTTGTACATGTTATATTAAACGGGTTATATGTATGGTTTTTGTCCATATTTAGAGAAGGCTCTACTCGATTTTTTGTAGAAATTTATGTACTTAATGATTTGTGGATTGGTTCTATTGAATTAAGTATAATTATTGACAGAGGTCATTAGTGGATGATGACCTGTTCCGTCACAAGATTGGCCTTGCTTCCGAGTTCGGCAGAGAGCCATGTTGTGTCCTAGGTATTATAATGAGAAATAAGTGGATGATTCTTGTATATGATTGAGTGTGAGCTGTTACTGATTGTTGAGGAGCTATTTTGTGTTAGGGTTTCGGCTCAAATTTTTGAGGTAAAAGGGATATGGTGTTGAAGATTAAGGTGATCCCGTTAGTTATGATGCTTTCAAGAAATCCCTCGGATGAGAGATGGTTATCAGAGTGCAAAGATATGTTCGGGAGAATCTCCTTTTCTATTTGAGGATGGAAGTATGGATTAAAGTGCATAAATTTTGAGAATGAAAATTTTATAAGTGGGGCATAATTGTAATACCTAGATCCCCATTTGATATATTTTAAATGCGTTTAATACTTTGGGTTTATTGGATGTGTCAGGCTAATGGTACTTTATAGAAATTTTGATAAGGAAATCAATCGACTAAGCAGCAGCTAAGGAGCACTCGAAGGGCGCCAGAGTGTGGATTACAGAGGAGTTTGCACCCAAGGCATGCTCGAGCAACACTCGAGTTTCTATTCCAGTTGTTCGACATGAGTTTGAGATAAGTATCATCTAACTCTATCCTTCGTTTATTTCTCCTTTGGATGTTTTTTGTTTCTGATTTAGAGGTTTAAGTTATATGTGTGTATTTTAGCTAGCCCTCATATTTTCATTAAGTATGCATGGTATTTTTGCCAATTGATTGAGGAATTTATTCCTTTTCTGTTAATGTTGGAGTATTTTGTCATATTCTAGACACATGGGTATGCATAAGTACTGCCAAGGCCCCGGGTGTATTAGTTTGTCCATGGGACTGCGGTGGTCCAAAACTTGATGGGCCAATTTATGTGGAACCATGGTGATCTGAGGCCTCGAGTATATGACAAATGATGATTGAGAATTGCAGGCCTAAAATATAGTTGAGTCGATAGTTATAGGTATAAAATATAGTCGGGCTGATAGCTAATAATATGCGATATCCGAAAGTTATAGGCCTAAAATATAGACAGGCTAATAGCCAATGATGTGAGATGGTCGAGAGCTGTAGGTCTAAAATGTAATTGGGTTAATAGCAAATGATATGAGATGGTTGAGAGTTATAGTCCTAAAAAATAGTCAAGTTGATAGCCAATGATATGAGATGATCAAGAGTTATAGGTCTAAAATATAGCCAATCTCGAAGGACTGCCTAGAGCTATTAGTCTAAAATGTAACCAATCTCGGGAGATAACCTAGAGCTGTCGGTCTAAAACGTAACCATGATTATAGGTAGATTTGGACTTTGTTTTACGTCATGTGGTTGTGTGGTGGATTCCATCATGTGGGGGTAATGAGGCTTCTGATATGCCTTTCTACTTTGGATATGATGAGGCTTTTGATACGTGTTTCTTCTTTGGGTATGATGAGGCTTCTATATGTGTTTCTATTTCGAGTATGATGAGGCTTCTAATATGCATTTTTGGTTTGGGTATGATGATGTTTCTATTTCGGGTATGTAATGTGCCAATTTTCGAACATCATGTATACGGATAATTGAATTAATTTGATCAAGATTAAACTTAATTCATGTGAACAAATTAAGTTTTGGGACCGTGGGATGAGTTAGCAGAGGAAGGCCCGCGGGGCGCCAGGGGTGGCGCCGCAGTGCCGGGACCAGTGGACCCACGCCTGTTAGGCGCTTGAGCACTGGCCCATAGTATTTAAACCCGCAAGGGTTTTGATTCAGCTAGTTTTTGGCCTCCACGCACGGGAAGAGAGAGAGGGAGAGAGAAGAGAAAGAAGGGAGAATCTTAGGTCCCAGGGTCCGATTTAGAATTAGAACTAGTTGGGTCGATGTAAGTGTACTCAGACTCTCATTTTTTATTTTCTTACACTTTTATTCCGTTTTATTCGGGTATGCTCGTCCGGATACCCAAATAAGTTTATATATTATATTACCCATGACCTAAGTATGAAAATATATCAATTTCATGTCCGAATATCGAGATTTTAGCAATTTTTCACAACCCGAAACCCTAACCCGAGCCCATACTCGTTTTACCATTTATTTTGGATTTTATGCAAGATTTGGCCTTAAATAATTATTATCCATTACTTGGGCAAGAAAATATGTGAATTCTTTGACCAGTTTTGTTGTTTTAATCGGTTTTTGGACATAGAACCCAAAACTTGCGCCCCGAAAGATTTCACCGAATAAATTGAAACTTCTTCATAAATTGACCTTAGAATATTGTTACCCGTATCATGGTCATTTCAATTTATTAATTGGGTGCCAAATTGGTAGTTTCATAGGGTTTTATACTTACAGGAACTCTAACCAGCGCACCCTTTGACCTTTATCCGAATTAACTATAATTTATGCATAATCCTAACTTCGAAAATTATATAGCATGCTTTTAGGAAGGTATTTGATGCTCGGATTCTCTAAAGTTACGTTCGACTTACGGTGGTAAGAGTTTCTTACTTATTCCAAGTTTTATGAACATTTATGCATATATTATGAAAATGTTAATTGAATATGTTCCAAAAACCAAGTCATGAATTAATTATGAAAGGATTATCAATCAAAAGTCATATAATTCTATTTGGTATTAAATGATAGTGAATTCTTAAATCTTTCAAGCTCCAAAGAAGAATTATGTATGAACTATGATGGCGTGAGGATCCAAGCTCATGAGAAAATATAGAAATCTTTATCGAAATATGCTTATGGAAAAGAAAATTTGATGAACTGATGGAGGAAATTATGTAATTAAGTGATAAATATATGAACTGATTGACTTATGAAACATTCTCCAACATAGTGAAAACGAAGAATTATGTGTTTAAGAGTAGAATTTCCTCAAGAAATAAAAAACAAAGAAGTTGGATCGAGAATTACGTATAATAAACTTTAACATATCATAAATATTATAGTGAAAACTTAAGGATTACTCTGGTGTTGTATCCTATGTCGTGTTTTATAGTGGGTGATATTCCTTGACACGTCTTAATATATTATAGTGGAATGTTGTTGTCTGTTATGAATGCTGCTCACGACCTATTGCGTATGGCCTCGTTTATAGGGTTAATATGTAGACAACCTCCCTTTGGATCGAGAATAGGAGGATATCGGCCTTACATTGTGTAGATTGAACACAATCCAGGTTATGACTGACCGCTCCTTTGGTCAGTAAGGCCTATTAGCTCCAATCCTTCAACGAAATAAGTTTTCAGTAATGAATTGATAATTAAGAAAATGACAAGGAAATAAACCAAAAAAATATGGAACAAGTCATGAAAACATTCCTTTCTAAATCATGATTTATTATTTCACATGCACCTCTGTTCTTCATATATACATTATTATGTTTTGAAGATGAAATTGTGCATGTCTTTTGACATATATGTGTCTTATTGAGTTTTTGGTTCACCGTTGTTATTTTTCTCCCTTTAGATGAGTATGAATTGCATCCGCTGAGGTAGGATAGAAGATTTAAGTCAGTTAGGCATTGAAGACAATGACAGATGGCCTTATAGATTTAGTTTTGTAGCCTTAAGATTTCTAGTAGATTTTATTTGTATTTCTATTGGATTTTATTCATAAATGTATGCATATGATGATGATAATGAAAATGATATATCTGTAGTGTAGTTTTCACTGCATCGATGGATGTTTATATTTTCACAGATTTTTATGGTTTGCTCCACGTACCTAGTGGCATCTCTCTATATCCGATGTTATGTCCAGAGACATAGCATTGGAGTCCTATAATGTTTGTGACAGTTTTTAGGATTCTGTGTTGAAATTGTGTGCTGTCTAGAGGTTGGAATTTGATACAGATAGATTTTTAGTATTGTTGAGGTTGTATTTTTGATTCATAGGATTGTTATATAGGTTTTGTATTTGGCTGACGTCCGTATTGCAGTTGAAACTTTACCAAATTTTTGGTTAGAAATATGGTACATCACAGGGTGTGACGAATGATATTTGGATTTGTATTTATTATCTGCTTTTGATATTTAATTTCAAACTCTCCCTTTAATTTGCATATGATGTTTTGTGCATTATTATGTCTGTACTTGTTGAGCCCTCGGTTCCTATTTTTGTGTTTTAATCTCTTTAAATTCGTAGAGAGTTGGAATTCTTTATAGGAGCTAGATGAGAATGGATACGATGTCACATGATCCTATGAGTTTAACGTTTGTATGATTCAGTTGACATTGGTTGTATTTTCTGACTATTTGGATGGGTTTGTTATCGGTTTTTATTTCAAATAATAGAAATTGGCTAAAAGTACACCTTTGGATTGTGTAATAAGGACAACGAGATTTATATATATTATATATGTCTGTTGATATTTTGTTTAGATGCCTCCTTTGCAACGTGTTTGAGCAGGTTGTATATATATATTATCCGGACAGTTATCCTATGAGGTCATATGTGGGTTTTATTTTATTTGGTCCTGTTTTATTGTAGGTTTGTCACACGGATATTTTTAGGATTTTTATTTTATGTGTAATAATTTATTAGACCTACTTAGTTTCGGGACGTGATAATATGGTATTGGAGACTTTTGATATATGTTTCTACTTTGGATATGATAAGGCTTCTGATATGTGTTTGTGCATTGACTATGATGAGACTTCTAATATGTGTTTCTATTTTAGGTATGATGAGGATGCTAATATGTGTTTCTGCTCGAGTGTGATGAAAGATATTTGGATTTGTATTTGTTATTTGCTTTGGCCAATTGATTTTAAACTTTTTCTTTGATTTACATATACTGTTTTGTGCATGTTATGTCAGTACTTGCTGAGTGTTTGGCTCATATTTTTATATTTTTATCTCTTTAGATTCGTAGAGAGTTGAAATTCTTTACAGGAGTTAGACGAGATTGGATACGGTAATCCGATGAGTTTAATGTTTGTGTGGTTCAGTTGGAATTAGTTGTATTTTCTTACTATTTGGATGAGTTTATCATGAATTTTTATTTTGGATATTAAAAATTGGCCAAAAGTATGCCTTTAGATTGTGTAATAAAGACAACTAGATATATATATATTATGTACATTAGTTGATATTTTGTTTGAATGCTTCCTTTATGATGTGTTTGAGCAGGTCGTATATATA